>VWZS01007735.1:45474-156238 GCA_013397075.1 Rhabdornis inornatus | reverse complement strand
GCAGAGGATTTATCTCTCTCCTTTTGCAGCCTGGGTGTAGTTGCCTGTAAAGTAGCTGCGAGGTGCATGGCAAGAGGCAAGCAGGGACCTATTTGCCCTTCTCGGACACTGAAGGAAACTGAGGCTGGGAGGGATGCAGCCGGCTCAGCTGATCCTGCCTTTTTGAGCTTGAATTGATAATACATTTTGAGTAATTGTTGCTGCTTATCTCAATCGGCAGAGGAGGGGAGAAGATGTTCAAGTTTATTGAACCAAAGCATAGCTGAGGACAGTAGATACTATCAGCTCACCCTTGCATTCTTCTTGTGCTCAGTTGTATTCTGGCTTGGAGAACTGAGCCACGAAGAGCACCTTCTTCACGCCTCACTGAAAGGAAGCCTAAAGACAACAAAAAAGATTAAGTGAAAGATAAGTTGTAACTTTTTGCTTGTCTGCAGTGGAAGTAGCATTGATCTGCCAGATTGCACAGGTCAAAAGAGGTAAGATAAGAAACAAAGTTATTTATTTATTTATTTACGAACATCCCCCCACACACAAACAAAGTTGGCGTGCAGAGAAACATCCCAGAGCGCCGATGCACCATGGCTGAGCACCACCTAGGAAACAACTGATGTAAACAGCAGAGAAATTCATGCAAGAATCCTCAACAGTGCCCATCTGTAACTGCAAAACAGTTGATTAAATGCTAATTTACAAACCAACCCTGAATAGCTGATGTTCTCAGAAGGAATTTGTTTTCCCATTTGTGTGTAGAATCTCAGGTAACATTTCCAGAACTCAGTCACTTCCTTGCTGTGTATTTGGCAAAAATTTGAGATGGAAACACTTATTTTAAATAAAATGAAGAAGAGCAGCATAATCATATTGAATTCCTCTTAAGCATTTTATTTTGGCAAAAGGCAACTTTTCGTGAATTGTAAGAGATAGGTTTAGAATATTCATGGCTTAACTCCAGGGAGCTTAGTGTTAGCTCAGTAGGCAGAAGGTTCTTCCTCTAAAGAGGTATCTGGAAAAGACATGTTTAAATTTCAAGCCATATTCAGTAGAGACTGTTGGTTTCCACATTTTAAAATCATATTTTTGTGCCTCTTAGGGGAATGATGCTTAATCTGGGCAATAAAGCAAGTATTCCTAGCTCGCTTTTTTAATGGAAAGAGCAAGCAGTGTGCTCCAACTCTACTTCTATATGTCCAATATTCCAGATTTTACTCTATTTTTTATCAAATAACAGCTGTGGAAGAAATTTTGTCCTTTGAAACCATGGTTATCCATGAAGATCTTGGTGTGTGTTTTTACTACAGAAGAACTCTACTTCATGGCTGCATTGTTCATTCTTGCAGCATTTCTTTAAATGTGAGCCTCGCTATAGTTAAAGGACAATTTATATTCAGTGTAGTACTGTCTGCACAGTGGAATTGGCTTTATACATCACAGCCTCTGCAAAAAAAAAAAAGAGATCAAAGATCTGAACCTGTGGTCCTGTATTGCATTTGTATTCTACGTGGACTTGAGTAATCTCATAGTGGAGCCATTCACGCTTCCACAGTTAGGAGTATGTCAGCCTTTCCATTAAAACACCCATTTGCTTAGGAATTTAACAGCTAGTTTTAAAGGAGCGGCTCCAAGTTTAAATTAGACACATTCATACAGTAAAAAGAAAAAACAGACATCCTAAACAGTGAAGTCTAATAACACTTGGCAGTATTAAGTTGGGGTTATAGAAAGCTTAGTAGAAAACAACACCTGTATGAAAAATTGAGAGGTTAAAAGGGAAAAAAATCCCCGTCAAACCTTTCAAAAGGCCCCTGTGGATCCAGGTGAGTGTTTCTACCTGGATTGTAAAGGGCCCTGTGGTTGTTAAGCAGGCAGTAGGGCTTTTCTTGAAGCAGGAGAGCACTGGCTCCAAGCAGGAATTAGTCAGATCTCAGTTCAGTTTCACAGGAATCAGAACTAATGCCTTTGGCACTGTTCCAGGTAGTTCTTTTGAGGGTTAAGTTGCAAGAACAATAAACCCCAAACTTTGTATTGTAACCCGCGTAGTTTTCCTTACAATGAGCCGAAGAGAACCGTTCACTTTTGAATAGTGCTGATTGTCAGCCCAGGTGCTGGAAGCCTTTGGGGGATGCTGCTGCTAGCTCTCACTTGCCAGGTTGTCCACCTGAAACAGCCAGCCCGGTAATCCTGCTTCCCATCAGCAGACTGCCAGCGGGGACAACGGTAGAACCCTTTTGTCTAAAGCATGCCAGAGCCTTTTCCTGGAATTACAAATCCATGTGGATCCAAGAGTACAGTCACACATTCTGTGTAATACCAATGTTCAAGGAGCAGGTTCAAGATGCAGCTCCCTGTATTCCAAGTATTTTGGATTGGGTGAAATAAATGAGTATTGTTTGCCATTTACATAAAAATTCTTAGGGGAGATTAATATTCTTCTGTCCCAGTTACCTCTTTCTGCAATGAGTTGCTGAGGAAATTTGTAGCAGTTGTCTTTCGGGGGTGCGGTGAAGTAGCAGTGACCGTATCTGTGTTGGGTCTGTGAAAACTCATCCTCCTCACAGATACACAGGCAAGTAGTATGATGTCAGGAGAAATTAATGTGAAAATTAGAATACAGATGAAAAACACTGTGGGATTTAGTCTGTGGACACAATCAAATCATGGTAGTTTTGACAGTGAGTAGGAAACTGTGTCACAATTAAATATTCTTTTTCTTTGAAGTCTGTTGTCATTGTGTTTAATGAAATCCTTTGGAAATTATTTCTGACACGCTTCGAAAATATATGATTTCCCATAGACTGTGCAAGATTTAGTCTTCTTGATGCAATATGGCCTGAGCCAAATCTTCCTGCAATCTATGAAAAAATTCCTAGTGGAACAGAGCCTTCCATAACTGCTTTTTGCATTACATTACATACATACTTTAACTTCTGTCACTCCTTCAGGAGTTCTTTATGTTCATGTGGTGTTGAAGGCGTTGCTGTAGAGGAGTTTTGCTTGCAGGGGTGGCAGAACTCAGTCAGCTTAACAGCAAATGCTTTACTGACTTTTCAAGGAAGCTCTTTTTGAATGATTGTTATTTTCCTTAATTTAAGTTGCAAAGGGAACCTATGTAACCAGATCATCAAAGAACCAAGTGCATTGTTAGAAAGACAGATGAATGTTGAAGTTGCTGGAGACTTCCAAATTCAGTAGTAAAATTAGAAGCAGAGGTGCCCATGTCTTTAAAACCATCGCTGAGGTTTTAATGTGGCAGTTCCCTCTGCTCAGAAACTTCTGCTTCATCTTCCTGCCAAGGGAACATCTTGCCTTGTGCTCTACTTTGATGTGATATGGTTGTTTTGGGGAAGATTTTCTTCCTCCAAGCCGGTCTAGAAATAAGATGTCACTGGTGATGTAGTCTGTTTGCATATCAGTGTTTATCTCTTACATCCTTAAGGACATAGTTTTATTATTGTTGTAGGAATCTAATTAGTAATTATGTACCCTCCATGCTGTCTACTGAAGTAGCAGGAAATACATGCTAAAGGGGAAAAAATCAAGTATAAGTTTATAATGCTTATGCACAGCATATTTCATTTAACCAACTGTGCTATCTTGTTAAATAAATAAATGTATATGTATGGAAATCTATGATCTGCTGGATACGTGTTCTCACACGTGGGCACACTGCAGCCACATGCACTCATGTTTCCAGCTGTAGTCCCTGGCACAAGGCACAGGCATGCCCACCCCAAGGAAAGTATGAAATGCTTGGGGGATGACTGAACTGCAGGTTCCATAAAACGGAGCATAGGGAACAGTTATAAAAAAGCCAACTGTCTCCCTCCAGCCTGTAACTCCGATTTCATTAGGTCACTTGTTTTTTATAATCCTCCCGAGAAAGGAAATTTCATGACTGAGTTTTATCTCTGCTAATGGAAGTAATAATTTCAACCCATGTTTAGTCATTTCTTCAGGTTCTGTGATTGCTTTTGTAGTTATTAAAGTTTGTATTTCCCTGTCTCCTGACGAGTGTGGAGCTGTGTGTCCTGACAGGCACACGGTTACCTGGATTATTGGTTTTCCTTAGGTGTGGTGCTGTTTTTCTCCCTGAACTGGAGCGTAGCTTCAATGGGAGGCATCGTGTCAAGGTGCAGGTTGGATTCACAAACTAGAAAGAGACTTTCCTAGGACTTGTGTGATGTTTCTGATGAGCGACCTAGACTTGTTAAATAGCCAAAGAGAGTGCCATAGCATTCCCTAAAGAAAAGTGCAGAGGAACTCTTGTGTTTGGAAATTCCATTAAATGGAGACTTAAAAAGAACTGTAACCTGCATTTATAACTCTGAACTCAAATGATCTAGGGCCTCAGTGTAGTAGTTTGTTTAGATTACATTTGCTGTCAGTAATTTATAAATATATGTAGGATATAAGGATGAAACTAAAGCTATCATTAAATGGAGCAATGGCTTCACTATGTCAGTCATTTAATTGACCCTTGGAAAATGTACATGGCAATGTGTTGTAAATCAAAATCAGGAGTGCAATGCAACACAGTGAAAATTTAGGGGATGAAAATTGGGAAAAGAATATGTAAAATTCATTTTCTGTTCATCTCCATGTCTTGTTCTTGTTTGAGGCTTTCCAGAGTGAATGGATTCCAGTGAAGGGTTTTGAAATAGTTTCTGGTGATCAGGACTCTCCTCCTCAAGACCAGCTCAGTGCTTGTCAGCTGAGTGTACATCCAGAGATCTCTGTTTAAAATTCATGTTCAGGAGATCTGTAATTTTATGATTTATTAGAGAAAATGTGATATATGAAGAAAATCCAGCATTTTGCTGTCCCAGTTTGTCACACTCTGACCAAGGGGCAGCTGAATTGGCAGTTATAACTTCTTTATCTTCTATGATTCCACCAGAAACTTCAGGAAAAAAACCCATATGCTTATACATGTGCAATTGTTTATGGCATTAGTGAAATCTGAGGACTGAAAATTACAGAAGGGTCCTTAGATCCTGGGAAATTAATGTATTTTAATTGCAAGTAGTCAGTCTGGAATAATGATAACTAGAAAAGTAGAACTATAATGAGATTTTTGGTATTCACTTATTCCCCCACCCTTTTTCATATATAAGCCCTTTAAATATATCTAGGAGAACAGCATAAACCACACTTTCTTAGCAAGAAACTCCTTCAAAATCCCTCTTTAAACAATTACAGAATGGTCAGCCGTCAGTTACAGTTATTTGTCTTTTGGCAAGGTGCTCATTCAAATATCAGTTTGTTTCTTGCACAGTTTAGATTTATCCACATAGAGAAAGAAAACCATTTTCATGAACTGCACTGGGAGTACCCTAAAGCAGAATGCAAAGTATGTTTGAGATCAGTTCACAGAACATTAACTTAAGGTGTTTCAAGCTAGAAAGGGGGAGAAAAAAGACACTTGGCATATCATTAGAAAAAAAAAAAGTTAAAAAAGTCGGAAATCAAAGACTTTAATGCTTTCAAAGAAATGTCTCACTCGTGTCTCTGGTCAGAAACGGTTGTGTTCTAGCTGAGGAATGAGGTGGGATGTGTTGGATGTTGGCAGCCCTGTGAGCTGTGAGCCCTTCTGGCTGTGTCAGTGCTGAGCCATCGGAGCCCTGAGCAACCTGAGCTTGTGTGCAGAAGGAAAAGCCGTTCCTGGTGCCTAAATACCAGTGACTCCCTCAAGAGCTTTGAGTGCTTTAATGGAAGTGCCTAAAAATTCCTGCTTTCTTCCATCCCTGAAAACAAAGTAAATTGAATTTACTCGTGCTCGCTCTTTCTCACCTTTTAAATTTGACTCAGCTGTCTTTGAAATAAGTTTGTTAATTGAAGCTGAAAAGTTGATGCTTTGATGGTTGAGTTTGGGGCCAATTATTTCTTATTTGACATTCTGTGTTTTGTGGCTAAGCAGACGGTTAAGCATCAACCAGTCTGTCCAGGTAACTGAGCAGAGCCCTCAGCACTGGAAAAAGACATGGTTATATTTTAGGACAATCACACTAAACAAGAAATGCAGTCAGAAAAAAAAGATTCTTTCTACTTTCCATTAATCTAAACTTAGACAACAATCAGAAGTTAAAACACTAAAGGAAGTTTATAAACAGAAAATGAACTGGCTGAAATTTACCTGAATTTATGATGAAATTTATTCATAGAAACATAGATTCCTTGTAGAATCATGGGTTAGATCTAAAATCTTTGTATTATCTATTAGGTTGAAGAAAAAGGTAAATGTGCTGGTAGTTTTTTTGTGCTACGACAGTCTTTTTGTGATTGTATTGCCTTCCACCGCTTACATTCAGTAGGAGCTTCCTGACAATTTGAATGGAATTTGGCTCCAATTCCATGTTTGAGTAGTGCTCTTTGGAATCACTGGGTAGGGTACTTTTAAAATACGAAAAAATATCTTCATTAACAAAGTATTATTGTTCTTCAGGGCTGCTTAGCATCATATACTGGGTCAATTGTCCCGTAGCTGCTTTCTTTGGCTATTTTTTATCTTGCTAACTTAAAGCAGGTTTCAGGTTTTGGTCATTGTTCAGCATCAGTGGGAAAACACAAAACCCCAGAATATTTGCCTGTTAAGTTTGATGAAAACTTTATCTGGTTTAATAAAAATGCCATTTGCTATGAGTCCTTTAATGTCAGTGTTTGTACTTTTGTTGTAGTGCACTTAACAAGAAAAGAGGATTTAAAAAGTAATGTCTGAATCAAAAATTGTGCAACATGCCTCTGCAAACAATGTGGAGAGTCTCAGTTCCTTACATGTAATTCACTTTGGCAGTTACAGTACTTTTAGGCTCTATTGTATTATAAATGCTAAAAAAGCTTGAAAGAAATCATTGGAAAAAGGTTTAGAGTAAGTGATTTAGAAGAGGCTGGCAGGTGGTAGTGTGGCTACTGCAGGATTAACTAAATTCTGGAAATGCAGTCACTTCAGAGTATTGGATCCATGTCTTGATTTAGTCATTACTGAAGCAGAAATCCCTTTGCTGATCTGCTGAACTGCGAGACAGTGGCTGATGGAGATACTAATCAACCAACAGAAATTGCTTTCTGAAAGATTTGGGATGTTCCAGTGATTAAAGGGATAACTTGGTCAGGACGCCTCTTCAACTGCTGTGTATATGGTTACATGCATATATGATATTTATGTAAAACCGTGGCACTACAAATAGGTTTTTTGGAAACCTCTAAGGGGAAGTGAAGTGGAAATGATGAAAATTCAAGATACTCTTGGAAACAGCTTCACTGTGTTACTATGGTAGTAAAATACTTGTTGATGAGCCTCACAAAAGTTAGATGTCATTGGATATTTCTTAGTCTGATGGCTGAGGGAATTAACATTTTTAACAGACTGTTTTGTGATCCATAAGACCCATTTTAGGATGACATACATCACTTTGTGAGCCACATTTATGACAGATTTTCCTTCTTTCCTTTTCTTTTAATACTCTTTGACTGATGTAGTCTTTACGACCTCAGCCGTAACTGTTTTGGAGGGAGAAATGTCAATTCCGTTGTGGGTTGGCAACAGCCATTTTCTTTCTCAGCTTTTGTGAAGGACCCTGGAAATGGGAGCCCTATTTGGAGTCACATATTTCTGTCAAAATGTAGAATTTCCTGCTGTCCTTGATATCAGAGTGATTTTAGGCTGAGTTCTCCATGCTAATTGCACCAGATCCTTTGCCATTTTATGTTTCCTGACTGTAAAATCTCTGTATTCATTGAGTTTCCTAGTGGTTCGAAGTGCTGCAAGCACCTTAGATAATCTTGGTAGTAAACCCAAAGAAATACTTGAAGCAGATTCTCCTTTCTGCACACTACAAAAATGTTCACTTAATTTACAGAGGTATCCTTGGAAATTTTCAAAGCTTGACCTAAGGCCCTAAGCAGCCTAATGTAACTTAGAAGCTTGAAGCAGGTTTGGCTAGACAGACTCTCTAGAGGTCTTCCAGTCTGAACTTCCCTGTGGTTCTATAAAAAGACATTGACTTCCCTATGTAGGTCACTGCTTTTTGCCTTGTCTCAACTGTGATTTTTCGCTCAAATTCAGGAGTTTGCTCTGTCCTTGCTGTTCTGGCTGTTCAGGTGGTGAAGAGGAGAGGAGCAGGACAGGAAGAGGAACCTGCCAGTGAGCAGAAGAGAGCTGTTATTTCTGTGTTGGGTGTCAGCACTGGTTGCTATTGCTATTCCTGTCTCACAATGTGCTATTTGGTGTGATTTTGGAGGCCTCCTTCAGCTGAGGTTATAGAGACAAGGCTGCCACTTCAACAAGTCATCTCTTCACTTTGTGCAGGGCCCTTCTGAATACAGGTTGAAGTACTGCTTTTGATCTGTAAAATTCTTTTTAGTTTCCTTTCTCTTTCCGAGGAAACCCTGCTGTTCGTTTTTGTTCTTCTTTAAAGGCCAGCTGGAAAGCAGGAGCCTCAGCTTTATTAACAGAGCTGAGGGCAAGAGAACCTGAGACTGATTCTTTTCCCTTAGTCCTACAAAACCTGTGTTAGTTGACATTCAGAGCTGTAAGACAAACTTGTTAATTCAGTTTTTCCTGAGGATTTTCTGGGGTGGACACATTAGCTGGAGTGTAATTTTGTTTGTATTTGTGAAGAATGTTCTGCTGATGCTTCATGTTGATGGTTTATTGCTCTTGACCAGAAGAGTGACTTGAGGTTGATTGACAGATTCCCTACAGAAAAATGCAAGAAATGCAGTTTCTAAAGAAAGACTTAACAGTGTATGACTTTGAAGATACAGGAATAAAATCAGTTTGAGAATAGGCAATATTTTTATGGGCAGAAATTAAAGTGCTTTTATTAAATATGTTAAAAGAACCCTACAAACAAAACCAAGGGTCTTAACAATTCTCTAAAAATGATATTTATGGTTACAGAAGTTCTAATTTATTCATTGTTTCATCATGGAATTATTTGTCAAAGAAGGCAGTCAAATGAAAATTGTTCATTAGAAAGCAACAATGAAGGTGCCTAAATGTGAACAAGCATTTCATGATTTTTGTTGTTGTTAAAGCTTCATTTCTGGTAGTTTCACTTACTTTCCATGCTGTCTGTCTAACATGATGTCATTGGTATTTTTTATACATCTAAAAGGACCATAATACTGCCAATGCTAAATTTAGCTGAAATTTAGCTTTAAAATTACTTCCGTGGGTTTGTGTTGGTTTATTTGGGCCAATTTTAACTGAAAGCTCAGCAGAATACTGCAAGTACTCATTCAGTATTTTCCATCCTTGACTCTTGCTGTACCATTTTGTTTCTGCTGTCTGCAAAAGAACATTTTCCCCTTAAAAAAATACTTAGGTGTTACTAAATATTTCAATAAATGTCTGCTGCATGCAAGTTGTTGGACTTTAAACATAGTTGTTCCACAATTCTGGACTCTTTCCTTCAGATTCCATTGATGAAAGCTTCTTATCCTAATTATTTGTTTATCTTAATGAATGCGTGGTAAAGGCTGTATTGCATTTGTACCATTAGACACTCTCAGTCTGATATTTTCAGAACCCTGCAGATGTGGATTTTAAATAAATGAAAAGAGCAGATGGCGTACAGGGAAATCTTTGGTAGGCCAAGAAGCTAAATCAAAGTTTCCCTGAGTTCCAGGAGGTATCTTATGTAGGGGCTGCTTTTCCATCACTAGAAAGCTTAATAATGAACTCTTGATCTACAGTATGTTGTAGAATCTCCAAAATATGCAGAATATTCTTTAGGAAAAGCCTGAGCCATAGGAAGAGATCTGCATTGTGCACTCTGCTTTTTAGAATGTATTTTAATGTGGGGCTTAGGCTTGCTTTGAGACAATCAACCCTGATGGTGCTGAATATAAAAAATGTCAATATAATTAGTCATCTCCAGCAGAAAATAATTTTTGCCATTTTTTTTCCCTGTGTGGAGGAGAGGATGAACTGGTTTTCAGTTACTCTTTATCATTTCAGTTTCTATTTTTGCCACCGACTGGGAACATTTACCAATTACTTTTTTTCCATCTTGTGTTTAGAGATGGGCTATCTTATGAGATAAAGATTTAGAACTGAAATGCTCTGGTGAACCAGAGTGAACTGGTGGTAATTCAGCAAAAGCTACCTGTAATGGTCAGGAGTAGGAACAGAACTACCCATGGTCAGCTTTGGATATAAAGTGAGTTACATACAACACTCTAGTCCTGATCCATGCTCTCTTAATTAAGACATTGCAAGCATTCATTGTAGAAATTTATATTAAATGTTCTGGGTGAGGCACTTATATGTGAACTGTTTCTGGTTTTTTTTTTTTTGCATTGATGCAACTGCAGTAAAAGTTATGCAAATAAAAGATGGTACCCAGAAAGTCAAAGCACAGATAGTTGTTCTGATCCTTCCCTGACTTGAATTACCCTAAAAGAATCTCAAAGATCCATCAGTCAAGCATATCTAGGCAAGAGAGTGCAATGTAAATATATAGTTACCATCATAGGTAGCGTGTATGGGCTCTATAACCACAGGGAAATCACAGATTTTCAATTTCCCTTGGAAGGTGTTCATTATTAGAAAGTGTTACCAGAATACTGTTTGTTGTAGGAGAAGAAAATCCTGTTCAAGTTTTTAATGAATCTCTTGAGAGATTCATCAGATTTACAGGTTAAAAAAGCTGTAAACATTCTACTGGGAACAGTCATTAAAGGGAAGATGAATGTGAGTTATCTGCACACTTCTGAAACAGAAGCCCTGAAGATGATTTACAAACCAAAAAGCTGTTTCTCTTTAAATGATCTGTGTTGCTGCATTGTGCAATGAAATACAAAGTACAATTAAAGTAAGTCTGTTTGCAAAATGAGAACCAGATTCAGTGTTTGGAGAATTTTATAGGTAAGGCTACAATGATCTGAGTTTGAAGGGAAGAAGCCTGAGACAAATGTTTCCTTCATTTCTAGATTACAAAAAGCTGTAGAGTGCCAGAAAAACTCCTTCCTGCATAGACAATCAACTTGGAAGGCCTTATGTTGGAAATCTGATTTCCTAAATGAATTAAAAATGAATTAATAAAAGATTTGTAGATTAAATAAATAATTAAACAAAACAAAACAAAACAAAACAAACAAAAAAACAAAAAAACAAAACAAAACAAAACAAAACAAAACAAAAAAAATAAAACCTCAGTCGTCTGATGAGTTCCTTTGTCTTTGTAAATCTGGAAGTGACAGCAGAGCCTTGCTAAAAGGTTTGCCTTTCCACGAGGCACTTCATACCCTTGACTACTCATTCAAGCTTGACTGACCCAGCAGCAATGCTGTTAAAAACTCATAATTTGTGACGAAACTTCTTAATCATTTTTTCTTATCTGGAGTACAACAGATGCAATGAAGGGAACAGTTTTGAATATACCACTAAAAGATAAAAGGCAGATAAGTATTTCTAAACTAATTTGTCAAAAATTTGATCCTTGAAAGATTTTAATTGGTCACCTAAGATTCCACTGAAGGTGTTTTGGTAGCCAAATATCTCCTGTTTCTTCAGAAAACTCCAGGAAAAGAATGGGAAAGATGGTTTTGTTGTAGTTGGGGTGAATTCTGGCATTAGTTTTGTTTGGTTGATGTAGCTCCTCAGTGAAGCACAAATGTTCTGAAAACTTGGAAAACAACGAAACGTGAACTGTGTCCCAACCACATCTGTTGAACACAACAACAGTGGTTTCACAGTCACTCAGCTTTCCAAGAGGTCACCCCCTCTGCAAATAATATGCATAACAAACTGCTTTATTCACAGAGCCTCATCATTATGAACAGGGTGTATTTCAGCTGACACTGCCATTCACAACATCATGTTATCAGTTTAGTACACGACTGCCAATCTGATCTTATTGTCAGACTGGAAATCATCAGGGCTCCAAAGTAAAATCACCCTCACACCAAGAGGATTGATGCTTCACACCAAGAGGATTGATGCTCCTGCTGCATTTTAAAAATATTTTGTAAAGATTATAGGCTGCTGAGTAGTTTTTTCAAGATGTATGCATGGATTTTTTTTTTTTTTTTCTTCTGTTAAAAGCCTGTGTGGGTATATGTATATGCATGGACGTGCTGTGGCCATAAAAGGCATGAATTATGTCCTTGCTCTAAGCTGGACATTAAACTTTAAGGTTTTGGGCAAGCTTCTCTGTGAGGCAGACCCAAGGAAAATCCATCTCTGACCTGGCACATGTGCAAAATCCTCTTGAGCAGACTTCAGCCATGGCATTTGTAACAGCGTGGCTGAGAATAAAGGTCCATCAAGACAAGAATTAAGACTTCAGGTCTGCTCTTGCTTAAGACTGGAATATCACAAGATGCAAAGGAATGTGCTCGTTCATGCAGAATCATTTTTGTGATGCAGCCTGTCGGTGGGAGGTTAATGGAGAAGCCTTGTGACGTGTTTTGTACTGACGTTGTGTTTGGGTGTATCTTAAATACCAATGGTGCAATGTTAGGTTTTATGTTCCTTACATTTCCTTTTGCAAGAATTTACTTCTGGACTGTCATTTCTCTACGTGACTGGAAAACATTTTGCCAATTTTCATTTTCCAGTGTCACCTTTCTGTGCCTGCTTGTCTCCCACTGACTCCTACTTTTCCACAGACATGGGCCCTAAAAGGAACATTTCTTGCTAGGAAAGCTCGAGGTGCCAGAAGATGATTTGCACTCCTAGGACTCTGTGCTTCACAAAGGCTTGGAAGATTTTGGGAAAGATGCCAGCTAGTGCACAGACAGTTTGGCTCTCCAAGCCCAGCATTAAGGTTAACAAGTTGTAAATAGCTGCATGTTGCCATTATCTCCAAACCCCACTGCTTTCAGGATGCCATGAGGGCCATAATAAGAATGTTGTTCATTGCTTGTTGTATTTTTTTTTCCTTCTCTTGCCCAGCACTTACTGAAGAATAAGGTTTAAAAGTTGGACAGCTTGTGATGGGGTCTTGTGATTCTTTCATTTCACTGACCAGTGAGTTACTGGTGGAACTCTAACAAATGGATCAATGAGATCAGGGGGAAAACTGAACTCAAACCTGCCACTGTTTTTTTAAAGAATTATTTATAGAATGGAATCTTGGAATAAAAATAAATCTCTTTTTTTTTTTTTAAATCCAAAAATAAATACAGTGTTAAGAGAGCTGAATATATTTACAGTATCTCATGTAAACTTTCATATATGTATAAGGCTTTCTTGCAGCTATATAAATCTGCACATCTTGATTGATGTCTTTTGAGCTGCACTGACTTATAAAAAACATGGATTGTGTCTAACATATGCCACTCAAAGTTACAGTATCTCCTTTTTCAGACATATATAAAAAATCAACTTGGTGCATTTAATGGAAAAATATTTTCAGTGTTTAGGAGATGCTTGCTTTACTTTGAGAATGTCTAATGTATTAACTGTTGCATGAATGCTCAGTGAAGTGGCCAACTTCGAAAAAAAATTGATTAATTAATCTTTATTAGTATATTTTTTTCATGCAACAGTCATTTCCTGACCCAGGAAGAGTTGTTCTATCAAAATGTGGAATTATATGTGACAATTTCTTTCCAACACTGATCACTGAGACGCATTAGCCTCGGATGTGCTGTGAAAGAAATGAAGCCTGATGTCATTCTCCTGTTAGTGTCCTCTGTCTGAAAACACAGAAAAATGTGGCATGATTTGATCTGAAGAAGTGAAATTGCTCCATGTAGACATAAAATAATGACAGTTTAAACAAGAGTAACACCAGTAGTGTTGGTGATAGTACCACTGAACAGGTGACCCAACCAGGAGAAACAAAATTCCCATGGCAGTTTCTTCCCAGGCGTTTTTGATGTATCAGAATAACAAAGGGAGAACAAGCTGGGCAAACCTCAGTGCATGAACTTTCTGTGTCAGGAGCTGATGATCATTCATTCATTCATCCATTCAATTCATTCATTTTTGTCCATTTATTTTGGAGAGGCAGGAGGGATGGAGGAGAATACATTGCATTACCTGGGAGCGCTGTGTTGAGTCTCTGGCTGAGCTGTGTCTGCCCTAAGCCTTGTAAATTTACAGTGGAGCTAAAAGGGACTCCTGTGTAGGAAAGGATTAGAGCAGAGTCTTGGAGGAAATTTCGTAGATGTGATGACTTGGCTGTAGAAGTGCATGGCTGGAGCTGCACAGCACTGAGATGAATATGCTGCAATATGAAGGCAGAGTGCCAGGGTGAAGGGAGTGTGTTCAGAGAAATTGTGGCTTTGGAGCTTCACAACAAAGAAGAAGCTTTGAGGCAAGACACTGAAGCACCGAGGAAAAAATCAAAAATCCTCAGCTGTTTTGCCAAGTTATCAGGGAACACAAACCAAGATGAAACATTAAATTCTCATAGAGAAGCACCCAAGTGCTGAAGAAAAATGCTAAAATGTGCAGATGAAATTGATGGTTCCTAATGCAGAGTGCTTAAGAGGCAAAAACAGAAGTGTGGAGTTAAATAATGTTGCACAGAGGATGCATGGAATCTGTCAATTTTTTTCTTTGGAACAAAGTTTTCGGGGAAGTTGATGTTATGATTCAGTTTGGCTTTGATTGACGGTCTGCTTATGGCAGCATCAAAGGATTTATTGGGTTTTTGGTACAAATGGAACTCTTTAATCAAATCATAGGGCAGAAGTACAGAATTCTAGTACAGAGGACTACTATGTTTTTATTATATACTTATATGAGGGAGGCAGAAATGCTTTGCTCTGTATAAGATCCAAAGGTGGAAATTATTTTGGTAAGAATTCCTCTTAGGAGGCTTAAATTCTACAAAATCCTACCAATGACATTGACATACCTCAAGGTCAAAGGCTGACATGTTTACAGGTTTATTGTATATGAATCCTCCTGTTAAAGATCTTCATGGAAGGTTATTCTAACCTACCCCATTTCATTTCATCTCTGTAAAGTCAGTGCATAGCAATTCAAGAAAAGGGACTTGTTTTTAATATGTCAGAAACGTTCAGTTTCCTCAATATTCAGATCATGAATATTCATGTATTTTTGTCAGTATATCTTCATTCCAGAAGTAGTAGAGGGACTGTAAGATAGATGGTGTCCTGTGAGTGGTGTGGAAATTTGCTGAAGGGAAATGAGATGCAGGTTTTAGCAGAATGGGAGACACAGCCCTTCTAGCTTGTTTTCAGGCAAAATGTGATGAAACTGTAGAAAGAGAGAGACAGGTTTAAAATTCATAGAGACTCAACTCAGCCCTGAGTAAACTTGTCCCACTGTAATAATGGCTGAGGAACCAGAGTGATAACAATTTGTGTGTGAAATTGTATCTCTGTAAAATAATGCTCGTTTGTCATGCTTCAGTGCAGCTTGTAAGAGAGCACTGCATGTACCACACACGTGGTGCTGGCCATGGAGTTGGTGAGAGGCCATTTCACTCTGTGCTTTTACTTTCATTAGAAATTGCTCTGTCTGCACTTGTATAAACTATTGCTGCATGTAGGCATTGCCAGCAATGCTCTTTTCATTGTTGCAGAGCTTTTCTGTAGAGATAAGGCTTTTAGTTTGATGTTAAGGGACAGTTTATTCTTTTATTTGTCTTTAGTTTAAGGGTTTCATGGTTCTGGTTAGCGTGCCAGTTATGAGGATGACAGAAATGCTGCCTCACCTGACACCACCAGGGTTATTTCACTTTTCCTCACCTGTTTATTCAGATAGCAAATGACACGCACTTCCAGAGGACACGGTATCTCATGTTCTGTGCACATTCTGACAGACTGATTGGACAAAACATAGAGCCAATATGAAATATGGAAAATACATGTTAATTGCCATCTCCCATAATGTCCTTTTCATGGAATAAGAGGAGTTCTGCCTGGTGCAAGGTTTTAAAATGTTTAGAGGCTGAATGACACACATATGTATGGAAGGATCCCTCAGAATGGAAAAGAATGATCTTGGAGCAGCCAAATTTTTCCCTTTATCCTTCGACTGTTTGCAGTGTTGGTGCGTAGCACTGAACACATTGTGACTCCATAGGCACTGGAAATTTGGGGAAGAATTACTGGAGATTCAGAACAAAATTTGTACATGATCCAAGTCTCTCTTGGGCAAATACAGCATGTTGGAAACTTGGGAAGAGTCTATGTTATGTAACCAGGCTCAGTTTCACAGCTGATTTAGAAAAAAGGGCATTTTGCTTCCCAGAATGAGATCTGGGGAAAGAAATTTTGTCTTGATCAAATGCAGCAGCTGCTGCAGTTTATATTCAAGTGTGATGCAAATCAAGCCCCCTTTTCTGCTCTGTTCTGTTCTGCCCAAAGAGGGAACCATTGTTGGTTTCTTCTTTTCATAGGACTGGTCTGTGGTTTGACCCCAGCAATTATGGATTAAAAAAAAAATAAGACATACAAGTTCTGGAATATTGTAATGAAGCATATAAACAGTTTAAAAATACTTAAGTGATGAATCTGTGTTGTAAGAGCCAGCTGCAGAGTACTTATAACTGGAGTATGTTAAACCATTTAAATATTCCAAACATTATGTACAACAGATCTTGTACTAATTCATTATGAAAACAGCAATTTAATTTAATCATTTATTAGCTATTTATAAGGTGTCTGCATATCAAGTATGCATACAGATTGTTGTTCTACCTGGCTACCAGTATAATGCTTGCATGTGCAATCACTGATGATTATTTTTGGGGATCATTGTTCTCAATTACTCCTCACCAGCACAGTGTGGTTCTGAGATGAGTGTGTTTAACAGAGTAAATGAGTCTTTGTCCCTCCAAGAGGGCAAAAACCCAGCAAATTGTTCAGAACAATACCCGGACTTGAATGTAAGTCATTCATTCCTCATTTCTGTTCACTTCTGGAATGTGCCTTTGCCACTGTCACCAGAAAGACACTGAAGCGAGCTGCCCAGAAACACTGTATTATAATCTCTGTCCCCAGAGGTTTGCAAGATCCAACTGGCCAGAACCTGAAGCAATGTGGTGTGAATTGGGTACTGACGCCTCTCAGTGCAGGAGGTTGGACTGTGGCCCTTCCGAGGGCTGTTCCAAGGGAAGGATTCGCTGACTTCCCAGGAAGTCACAGTGTGGGACTAAGCTGAGTGCTGTTAGTTATCTGTTGTGTTTCCAAGGTTGTTAAACACAGTTTGATTGTAGCACACAGTGTTGGACCCTGATGAAAAAAACAAACACATCCAGAGGAAGCAAGCTGTGCAATACTCAATGTGTCCTGATCCTTGGTACTTTCCTCACCCTGCTGCAGTGCTTTGGGGGTTTTCCATGACTGGCATGTGAGTTTCAGCTTTCCCCTCGTGATAATTAGTTTCTTTGATGGGTCTTACTGTAGTGTAGATGCTACAGGATCCAACTCTTACTAGCAGGATATTGTTTGTTACTTTTCTTTCATCCACATCTAAATCTCTTCATTATCTGATCATTGAAGCCTTGAGAACCGTAATCAAGAATTTGCTACCACAGTTAAAATATATCCAAGACTCCCAAATCCTATAGCCATGACTCTTATCTATGTCCCATAAATATTTACTACTTTGGAGAGACCAGTGTATTTAACATCATGTCATGCCAACAATAAATGTACAATGTGCAAAGGGGAACGTGCAGCCACGTTGCTGAAATGCACCTGGTGAGGTTCAGAGAATTCTTTTTCATGCCTGGCCATGACTCTGCCTGCTGCATAAGCCAGGATGGGCACTAAGTTAGGTGCACATTGAACATGACTGGTGAAATTCTTAGACACTGGTAAAGTTCTCACTAATGGGATTGTTGATCACATCTGGTCTTACTCCTGAAATGAGTATGTGAAGACTGGAAGAGAATTAGTAGGTCACCCCACTATATAGTCCTTTTCATGAATGTACTCACAGACCATTTAATCTTATAGAGTGTGGAAAAGGGATAAGATTTTATTGCAAAAAATAATTTTCTCACACACCTCAGAACTTTCATTTTTGATTTTTTTCCCTTCCCAAGTAGATAAATGTAAAATTTTCTCCTGCCAGCACAGAACTGATAAATTACTGGAGACTTCAAAACAGCTGATTCCCATAGTGATACATTGCTTTGTCCTGTCAGTGTTAAAATCCTGGATGCAAGTTTTTAGCACTGAGCTATTTGAGGACATCTATACCATGCATTTCTTGTGAGATGATTCTCACAGACAATGAAAATGTGAATTATTCACAGACACTTGGCATTGTTTGTGATGCTCTATGCCAGTGCACCTGCATTAGCTTCACTCTTTTTAATACCTGTGTTGTTGCCACTTTTAAAACTGAGTTTACATTTTGTTGTATTCATGGCTCTGATTGCCTTTTCTGATCTATAGATGCATACTTACACGTAAAAATCAGCAGCTGATAAAATTAAATGGCAGATAAGGAACGCTGTGAAAGGCCTGCATCTTGAATCCCACATCAGTACCTGTGGGGCTCCAAGAGGGTGGCACAATATGGCATTCAATCAAAATTAATATTGTTACAGCAACAGCGATCGAGCATAAAGTATCTCAGGGGTTATTGACAGACTGAAAGGAACTGCTGCTTGCAGTAATCAACAAAACTCATCTGGTCATTAATCGCCAGGAATACCTGCAATTAAATCTTCATTGCTGTTTTGACTTGAAATTGATGGCTACAATGTTATAAATTATTTTTTCATAACAAACATTCATTTGCTGTTTTTTCATTTTTTCAGTATTTGTTCCTGCCACCTAAATATATTTCCTAAAATAGACTAGAGGAAGGAAATTATCTGAAGTTGTCTACAAGGGCTTGTATAAAGTGCTGCTTTTGCTGCTGCTTAGAAGAAATATGCCAGTCAGTAACTGACTCCCAAACCTGATCTAAAATCAACAAGAATCCTGCAGTGATGATACCAAACAAAGCACAGCAAATAAAAAAATCAAGGTTCATAAAAATATTTGTGTATCCGCTTGCCTGGCACCCTGAAGAGAGCTTTCCTGGAGAAGTAACATCATTTAATGTATATTTTGGTGCTCAAAGTTTGATAAATTCTTTCATTTATGCTCTTTTTCCACCAGTGCACTTACAGTGACTTAAATGAAAACTGTCTTTAGTGTTACTTTGTGTAACATTGACTTCCAGAAGCCCATTACCTGAATTCAGAATGAACTGTTCCTTGAACGTGTGAGTGCCATGAATTGGTAATACTTTGTTGTGGAAATTAAGGAAGGAAAGCCACAGAATGCTGAGTACTGAGATCCTACAAGTGGAATCCATTTCCAAGCAGTGGGATTGGCTGCCAGGGTTAAATCCAGTCAGCAGGAAAGCCAAAGCTGAGTTATGATCTTGTATTCCTTACAAAGCAAACCAGAGGGAAGAAAAATCACATTTGTTACTTGAACAGACCTTGGAAAGCTCTTCCTTCCACAGTGCCTGATTCTGTGTTATCACCTGGATATCCCTTTATGTGCCTTTCCAAAGTAATCTCTCT
The DNA here is from genome assembly GCA_013397075.1 of Rhabdornis inornatus. Taxonomy (NCBI): domain Eukaryota; kingdom Metazoa; phylum Chordata; class Aves; order Passeriformes; family Rhabdornithidae; genus Rhabdornis; species Rhabdornis inornatus. The sequence continues at coordinate 136,775 of VWZS01007735.1, read as the reverse complement.
AAATTCCTTTTCAATTTATGCTTAACTAGGCTGATTTGCATGCATGTAGGAAAGGAAATGAGAAAGTTTTAAACCAAAAATCTATATTCTTAGAATTTGATATTCATGCACATTTTTATGCATGGAATTTCCATTAAGATTACTGCAAGATTTACCTACAAATCTTCCATTCTGGAAGAATGATTAAATTCCCAAAGTTTTATGAGAAATAATGTATCTTGCTTTCCAGTTATCAGTTAATGCTGATGAGGGTATGAACAACTACACTCTTGTATGTTTAAATTGACCAAAAGCTTTGTGTGGAGCTGGCTTGAAAGCCAGAGCTGGATAAGAATCCATGAGTTATCCATGTCTCAGAGGAGATACTTTTTGAATAATTTTTGTGTTTTGTTTTTATGCAGGGAAAACATCTTTAATAGTAATGTAAATATATGTAGGTGTGTGTAAAATAGATTATTGAATGAATATCAGCTAAAATTAGTATCATGTTTCCCAAATAAATGGTAACAATTTAGATAGCAAGCCTTTGTTTTTTAAGGCTACTTCTCAATTTAAGGAGTTTTCTGTTCTGTTAAAACTATCAGTTTTTCTGAATGTGGTCTGCTGTGTGTGATGTAGCAAAAATTCCCATTCCTATTTAAATTAAAATACATTTCAACTTCAACCCATCCAACCACAAAAGGTCCCAGAACCTCGCTTCATTTTCTGTTTCTAAGGAAGCAGCACAGAATAAATTATTCCAAGTTTCAATGCTGCTCTCCAACTTGTGGGAAACATTTGGTACATCACTTTGCCAGACACATTATACCAGAAAACTTGAATTAATAGAGGCATCTTAGTCTGGTAGTGATGAAAAGCCCCAAGAAAGATCTGCTGATTTAGTCTGAGCTGTTACACAGTGATGTACTGTGCACTATACACTGTGCAGCTGTTTAAATCTATATGGTGAATTCAAGCAAGTGCAGAAGGAATAAAACTGGAAAAGCTCTGAGAAACAGTATCAGGATTGCAGTGCTGGAGCATCAATGGCTGCATTTTTTAATCTGGGAGAATGAGAAGAATCTTCATTGTTCTACATGGTCTTCTCTTTGTATTATTTCTAAGTAAGTGGGGAAAAAAAATCTAGATATTATATTGCATTTTAGGGCAAAATCTGCCCTTTCTACCTATAGGTATCTCCAAGTCCAAGGAAAATATGTGAATTCAGGTAGCACCAGAGCTTCAGCATAGCACTTCTGTTGATAAGGGATGAGGCACTTGCAGTGGGTTCATTTTTATGCAGGGTGATCTTATTTTCTGACATATACAAACACCTTGTGGCATTTTCTTCATGAACTTGTGCAGCTTTGTTGCTGAAGGGGTTGCTCTGGTTTGTCAGTGCTGGGCACAAGGCAAGCACGAGGCACAGAGAGCACCTGAGTGAAGGCTGAGTGTTTGTGGTGCAGACCGTGCAGGAATGTGCCATCAATTTCAGTTGCCAGCTGATTTATAAACTCCTTTTCCCTATTGTTTTTATAAACTGCCACTAACTTTCATTGATTATCATGATTCTGAAATAATGTATTTTTCTTAAATTTAATAGGCACAGAGATTCAAATATTTTGCTCCTTTTGCATTCTTTGTGCTGTATTCAGCATTGATGTAGGTTGGAAAGGGCTTGGCCAAGTATTTTACACACAGCAGTTATTGACTGTTTTCCATTCTAACTACAGGTTCTGCATGGAAGAGAGTTTTCTGATTTAGAAAAAGCCATATTCTTTCCAGAATTCAGATGCCCAGAGTAGCTTCTTTGATATTATTATATATATATATAATGATATATAGCATACTACATATAATATTTTCACAATCTAATCTATAGTAACTATATAATATACTAGTCTATAATGAACTAAATTCTACTGAGGGAGAATGTTTTGCAATGAGGATATTTTTTGGACAACATTGCTTTCCATAATTATGGTACCTTCTTCATGTACCTAAGGCACTCAGATCAACTGGTGTGTACTTGGATATTGACCATTTACTGAGGAGTGTTCAAGGACTTTCCCAGTCCTGTGTACATGCAGAAATGTGAATTAATTATTACCAAAATAGGCAGCACTAACACACAGCTGAAACTCCTGCTATCACAGCTTTATTCCAGCTGCTTTCTCCACCCTGGTAGGGTGTTTTAGTGACCAAATTGTTCAGCTGGTTGTCTCTGTTTTTTCCCTTCCTGATGATCACTGAGCCAGGAGGGATCCATGCTTTCTGCACTCTGCTTACACAGAAGTCACCCAGAGCATATGTGGAGTGTGCTGTTAAGACTTCCCATTCCTTACACTTAAAGATGAACAGTTTTATCCCTCAGAGCCGTGGGATTTCTTCTTTTCTGTTTGTCCTTTCAATATCTTTCTTTCTAAATTTCTGCCACCTCCAGAAAAATAGGAGTGGGCTCTGTTGGGTGGTTTTCTGCTTGATCTGGCCAGAGGATCAAGGGTAGATTGTGAAGAACTCCATTAATCACAATTTTAGTAAGTTTATCCTTATACAATCAGTATTTGAAAGTAGTTGAAGTCAAAGCACCTGAGGCAATGGACACAAGAATTGGGAGATAATTATAGGCAGGATATCCTTGGAGGTAATACCTCTGTACCCCTCACTGCTTTCAGGGGGGCCTCTTGGTCATGATGCTTTTCCCACTTCATATTGCTGTACATGAAGTGAGGCCCTTTCAGTTGTTGTGGGAGAAGTACATCAAAATGAGCTGGGGTGGTACTTCACAGGTTTTAAATGTAAGAGCTAAAATCCTCCTAGGACATAAAGTAGTTTGATCTCACTAACTACCAAGACTTTACCAAGTCTTTGGGACAAACTCCTGGTCTCGCTGTGGTCAAAACAGTGAAACTGCACTGGGGTTTGATGATGCTTTAAATATCAGCTAAGACAGTCATCCAGGTAAGCACTTAATAATTTGCCTACCTTCCTAAAGAATAAATAATAATAGAATTACAGAATGATATTGGTTGTTAGGGGCCTTAAAGATTATTTAGTTCTACCTATCCTGCCATGGGCAGGGACACCTTCCACTATCCCAGGCCGCTCCAAGCCCCATCCAGCTTGGCCTTGGACACTGCCAGGGATGTGGCATCCAAAACTTCTTTGGCCAACCTGTTCCTGTGCCTCACCACCCTTCCAGGAAAGAATTTCTTTCTAGTTTCTTCCTAATATCTAATCTAAACCTGCCCTATTTGAGTTTAAAGCCATTATCCGTTGTCCCAAATAAATTCTGATGATCCAAAGAAAAACCAGACTAGAATGAAACCTAAGAGAAAAAAGCAATAGATTGCAAAGAAAAACAACTTTTTCTTTACTGCTGAGGTTTGCAAGCCAGACTTGTGTTTTCTGTAGCCTGACTGATAAAATTTAAACTGTCAAAGATGCTGGTGCAGTAGGATAACCCCATAGAGGATAGTTATGAAAGCTGACATTGAGGTTTCAGGATCTGTGGATGTTGCATAAGCACCTTAGGGCTCTCCATTGACACCAAAGTGTGGGGCACAACATTTGGCCAGTTACATCCTTGGACCCAGTGGCAATCAAAGAGAGGAAGAGTTCTCAGGAGCTGGGGCTTAGCACTGTGTGAATTGCTAACCCAAGACTAAGACCATTTATATTCTCTTCTTGATGCACCATGGCATGAATTGGTGGTGCTGTGGGTCTGCATCTGTACGTGTTTCTTCCTGCTGGAATATTGTATAGGCTTGGGCTGCTTTGTAACAGGCATTTTTAGGAAAACTTGAGAAGTAGGCTTCCAGGTCTGTGATGGGTTTGTAAAACTCAGGCAATTTGCAGAATGCAATTTGTCTGGTCCTCTTCCTGTTTCAACCCAGCGTAAATGCAATAGATCCTTCTGACTCCACGGTGGTGAATCTCTCTGCTTCATCTGCTCTGTTTTGGAATGTCTGGATTTAATGAATTGTTGCTGTCTTCTGGATATTTAGCGACAAATACTGTGAACAGACACAATAAATGAAGAACTAGATGAAACCCTCTATACAGCTAGGAAAAGCTGAAAATTCCCTTTAAGTATGGCTATGAATTCACATTAACTTTTCTTAAATAATTGCTCTATGTTGTTATTTTGTGATTAGTCATAGGCTCCTGTATAAGCCAGCACAAATGAAACCAATGTAGGTAATGAATTAGGCAATAAATACCTACAAAAGAATAGTCTTAATAAAAATGCTAAAAGAGCAATATTGTAAAGAAAGTCTCTGTCTACGCAAATCAAACAGGAAATAATCTTGGAAAAATCTGAAAATGAGTACAAGCGCTACTGACTGTTACTCGGAGCAAAGAATTATTGATCCTTGCCTCCTTCTATTGATTTTATGTCACTTCTGTGATTTAATCATGTTTTCCTTGTTATCTCTTTGCAGTCTTTCTTCTATTGTCTGCTATGAAATCTCAGCCAAGGCCTTTCAGCCTGTGGTGAATCAAAATAACTTTGCCTTCCATTTGCATTGTTTTAAAGAAATGATTAAACAATCAAGCTGAGGCGATCCTTGCACAGGATTATACAGCATAAATGCATCTCTGGAAAATGAAAATGCCTCCTTATTTTCCTTCCTCAGGGAGTCAGAAAGGTTGAGCAATGCTTCTGCAGACAATCCATTGTGCAAACCTGTTCAAAAGGGTATAAGCACTTCACTTTTGCATTATCCCTCTATTCGTTTCTTTTCAAAATACCCAAATTTTGTTAGAGTTTCTGGCCAGTGAAGTCTATGGGAAAAAATTTGCATGTGGGAGAGACAAAACTTGCATTTTATTAAAGCAGTGTGGCTGCTGCCATGCAAACTTCTTTCTGAGATAGTATTGTGCTTTTACTACAAGGTGCTCAAATTTCACTTTCAGGATAATGGCTGCAGTGAAGAGCAAGATTCTTGACTCATGTTTATAAATACATATATATGTTTTCATTATTATTTTGAAGTTTAAAAAAAATCTAGAAATGATGATTTCTTTGAAAGAACAAAAACAAGACACATTAATAGACATATGCAGTCAGGCAGATATTAATAGGGCAGCATGTAGATATATAATGCTCTACAGTTCACTGGGTTCAGAATATATGTATTGATTTCTCTCCCAATTTCATTAGAATATGCTTTGCACACATAGTTGCACACAACTGGCAAAACGTTGTTGTTCTCTCGCATGTGCTTGAAATTGTTAACGTTGGATGTTTTTTAATATCTGGGTCTATTTCCATAATGGAGTACCTTTCTCACCCTTCGTATTAAGATTCCACTTAGAAAGGGTTCAGAGAGGTTTAATACAGAGTCAGTGGATTTATGAGTGTATGACATACATAATTATTATAGATGGTTATAAGCACATCAAAAGGAAATGTAATAGATGTTTGTGAGCTCTGGCTAAATGAAACCTGTTGGACTCTAACAACTGAATCACCTACCTCAATAATCGATTATAGCCTTACTATAGCTTTTAAAATAATGCTCAACTATTTATTCTTCCATTTGAATCTGGACTTTTTAACCTAGTCTGCAAAGGCCATTGTAAATTCCCCACTATGAGAGGACTGTATTGCCCGTGGATGGGAATTACAGAACATTATTCAGGTTTACAACACCCAAAGGTGTAGTCTGTGCAAATACATATTTTGCTGGTTTAGTTCTTTGTAGACAAAAATGTTGCAAGAATCCATCAGATCTTTTCAAATACAATGGGCCATGCAAACCTTTCAGCTCCCCTTTTGAGCTGTAGTAGAAAACATGTAGAAAAGTGTCTTGGGGACCACTGAACTTCTGTCCATCAAAATGTTTGGTCTTACATGTTGTGGCAACCCAGTTGCCTTTCCAGTGGACATCTCTGGCAAACAAAAGGTCAAATTGGAGGCGGAAATCAGAGTAGGCGGGGAAAAAATCAACACATAAAAATGCCACTGTGCTACTTGTTGCCCTATGACAAAGATAGTGTGGGAGGACAGATTGGAAATGCAAGTGAGACCTTCCCTGGGCATCCACAAGTTGTTCTCTGCATCAGCCCAGCACAACTTCTGTGTTCTAGTTAACAGCAAGTGCTCTAAGCCCTCAAATATAAATAGTTACTGGTGACTCATCCAATGTAATTCTTCAGCTATGTCAGTGGGATGCTAGGGTGGCCTTATGGGTAAAGGCATGGCTTTCAGGCAGGAAGTGCACATTTTATTCCTGCCACTAGCCACAAGATAAGTCATAAGGAATTTCTTCAATCTTTCCATTTGTAATTTTCTGAAAAAATTTTACCCTCTTCAGAGCAGTATTGTGAATTCATCTAGGGTCAACAAAGCATCCACTTGCCTATGCCAAGGGCTGCCAGGGCCCCACTGTCCACTTTGCTTGTGCCAGAGTCCCCAAGTGCTGGGCTGGGTGCTGGCAGGATGGAGCTGTAGCAGTTTTCCTGCTGGGAAAGAGGAACATCCCTCTTAGGAAGAAAAAGGCACAACTACCGCCTCTCCTTTCACCATTGCAGATCTACAAGCCCAGATCTGCCCCCATCCCTGGTGCATCCACCTTTTCTGGAGCATTGTTTTTCATGCAAAAGCATCCCTACCTACCTCATGCTCCTGCGCTTCATCCTAGCTCCAGGAATATGTGATTTTACATCTGGTGGTGCTGTGGAACCTTGTGCTAATTCAGGTCAAATTCTTTTGCATGGCGATTTCTTAAGACTTTAGACTTCCTTGGTTACTTAAGGGATTGATGCATTCTGGAAAAGCAGGTGCCATATAAAGTTATCCCACACATATAGGAGCTATAGACTATAACCTGAACTTTCAAACACATCTGGAAAAGTATAAATTAAATAGCACTGTAGAACTGTTCCTCTTTTGCTGGGAAAAGAGGCTTCATTTGTTGGGATTTTACAGCTGCTCATTATATGTGCCTATGATTACTTAAAATTGCAGGGACCACAGGGCGGCATTTGCTTTTAAACCTCAATCTCCCTTTCAGAAGGAGAACGGGGTCACTCAGATGTTGAAGTTAGAAGGGTTTTCACTCAGTCTTTGCTGCTCTTTGTGTTTCAAAGGCTGCATAACGTGGGCCTGAGCAAGCAGAGAGAGCCTACACTCTGCAAGATGATTACACGGTGAAACCTGAATCAAAAGTTTTGAAGTCAAATCATCAACTGCATCCTTGTCCATTTGCTCAGGGTAAAGTAGGATTTGACATATCAGAATATGGAGATTATAAAAAGCTACCTTGTTCAGAGCCTTTTAGGTACAGTCAGGTTTTGGTTAAATGCAGAGAATAATGGCAATTGATTTAATTTGCACTTTATTCAAGCTGAGACTCCATTACAACTGAAATTTTCTTTCATTTTAGGTGTGTGTAGTGTATGTCCCCTGCACGTGTCCTCTCCTCATGCCTCACGACTCCTGAAGGGTAAATTCTGAGCTAGGAGTCACATAAGCAGAAAACCATGACCCAAGGAGGAGCTTTGCCCTGTTGCAAGGCAGGGCTCAAACTCTCTCTTGTTTCTTGCATGTTTGATATCAGATCTTCAGGAGAAGCATTTCAATAGCAACCCACGGCTTACTCCCATATATTCAACAATTAGGTTATTGACAGTGTTAGACTGGGGTAACAGATTAAAAAAGGGCAAATATTTTCACAGTGCAATAGAGAGTACAGTTCTATTGTGAAGCTGAACTTCTTTCATGCAGAGGAAAGATGTGATATATAGGTAGAAAGGCTCACAGTGCATGTATCTCTCTGCCTTCCCTAAAAGGCTCCTCACTTGATGTAATGTCTATATAGTTGCTATTTTTTGCAAGTTCATTTCAGCAGCTACATCCTGGTATCGAGTTCTGTTATATTATACTGCTGCACTAACATTTACACGTTTGTTTTTGCTGATGAATGTCTCCTAATACTGAGTTATGTATCAGGTTATTGCAGGAAATCTGAGTGAAGATGTAATATTTCACATGCTTGCCTTAAGAGGGAAGAACTGCTAATATCATGAATAATTTCTCACAATAGAGATCCAAGCTGTCAGCTCCAACTATAATATCTGGGCCCCTAGGGAACTCAGGTTTTCATCTGGAGGTGTACAGATCCAAAGAAAAATTTGGCAGTGTTATCTTGACAGTGGTGGATAGTTCTACTTCCTTACTCCAGAGTTCCGTTAAATACATCAATAGATACACCATATTATGAATTTTTAAGCACCTCTCCAGAGACAGTACTTAATACAGAATATTTGAGGACTCAGCCACTGCAGGGTTTGTTTGGTGCTTTAGAAATGTTTCTGCTGGGTAAATTTCTGTGGGAGTAGAGTTCGGCCCTTTATTTTAATCTGTCTTCTTTCAAGATGAGTGTGTTTGTTCTTAAGGTCCAGGTGACATTGGCAGATTCTTTAGGCATCTCCAGACACCATGGCTGGAAGATATTATAAATTTGTTTTAAAGGGTAAGATTTTTTGAGCATTGACCAAGATGAAATTTTTTACTGTTTTCAATGTTCTTACCATTCTCCTTAAAAAAAAAAAATCAAAGTTACAGAAGGAAATTATTTCCCTTGTGAGGACAAATATGAAGACCTTGTGTTCTTAAAGGGAACATGAGCACAGAAAAAGATCCTGGGACACCATCATCATGGACTCAGAAATGCTGTTGTAGGCTGGATTTCTCTGAAATTACTCAGATGTGAACAACCCAAAACTGCTTTCTGCCCCACTTTTTCACAAGAGACAGGCGAAACCTTCAGCATGAAATTGGGTTGATTTTGCCTGGTAGGGTGCAATTGAACCAAACAGATCCCTCAAACCAGAAGACAAGGCGGCTCTGCAGAACATTTCATGCTTAGAGATTTTTGTGCTCAGAAAGCTTCAGAGGCAGGGTGGAAGAGTCCAACAGTTGTCATTTGACAGCTCACAGGATACTGAAACCATTCCTACCCTGTGTACATACAAATACAGAGACCTCTGTCATTTTTAAAGAGATTGAAATATAAAGGAATTTGCTTCACTTGCCCTGGTAAAGGTCTTGCTCTGCAACCTCAAGATTGACATATCCTGGCATCTTGGTAGGGGAAGGGATTTTTTTAAAAAATGTGTGACTTAACAGCGTATAAATTCAGCCCCAGCATTAAGCTTAATTAAGTCAGAATTCCTTAAAACAATTACATTCTTCCCAGTGCTAAGGCTGAATTAGAAGAATTAGTTGTTAATGCTGGGGAAAAGGCCATTTCAAAAGCCAGTGTCTTTTCTTGGTCTTGGTCATTGCTTTGCTTTCAGCCTGTGGGTCTGCTGCACAGCTGATGTAAATGTGGGAGATTTTTCATTTGCTTGCACCAGCTTATTCTGGAACTAGTTGCCATATTTAAAAACAAAACAAAGCCCTGATGGTTGTATTTTTGGTGCATGTAGAGAAAGCATGTGAAAATAAGCAAAGAAAATGAGCTTGCAGCTAAATCTAAAGAAAAAATACTCAGAGGGTGGTAAGCAGGAATACACAGCACTTCTGTGAGGAAAAAGCTTTGCACTCTGATGTAAAGAGCAGCCAAGGAGAAAATGGTTAAAAGGCAGCAAGACTCAGTGGAGAGGCCGGTGACCTGATGACAGGCGCTCAGAGGCGTCTCACATATCCACATGACATTTCTTGAGCTGGCAAACATGGCAAGGGCAAAACCATGTTTGCAATTTGCAGTTAAATAACGGCTGTATTTAAGCTAATTTATTACCTCGGGTATTTCTGGGTGTCAGTATAAGCTTTCAAGCTAGACTTAAACTGCAAAATCACATATTGCCAGTAAAGCTGTGTTAAAACTGAAGTTATGGTTCTGTCCACTCACACCAGGCTCCCTGCCTGAATCACTGAGGTCTTGTCAGCTGTGTAAAAAACTGTTTATAGGCTCAGAGAGTCCAATTTGGGCATATTAAGCGTCTCTGCATAATGATGTCTGGTGGATATTTTCACTCTGGGCATAGTTGGTCTGAGTGGTGGCATGAACCTGTGCCAAAGTTTACACCGGATAATATCAAACATTTGGCCACTTCCTTGAGTATACCAACACTGTCCTTGGGGCATCTGGCCAAGCAGATGTGTTTGAGTTCTGGCTCTTCTTGCCAATCCAGAAATGCACATCTCTGAAAGATTCAGGGCTTTTTGATTTGGCCCATCAAAATGTGTTTGATACGATAGCGACGTCTGTTTAGAGTTGCTTACATGTGATAATTGCACGCATTTGCTTTCAAATTAAACCTTGTTTCAGCAGATTTGCTAGCAGTTGTGATGTTCTCTCTTTCACATCATCAGGAGGCTGCTCATGGATTGGAATAAGAAAGATGGCCTATGCAAATAGTAGCTCCCTTATGCAGGGAAGGGTAGTCCCTCAGGAATGGCAAACAGCGAAACAGGAAATATCTCCCTCTTATTCATAAAACATAGAAATTGTCCTAAAATGTAAAACCTGGATTCACAGTGGGGAGTTAGGCTTCTAAGCACTATTGATTTAACAGGAAAGAAGGTCTGGTACCTGGATAGATTTAGCATTATGGCTTACATTAAGCAAAATATGCCTAATTGAAAGCAAGTGCCTTATCCCATCGCAATCAGCAGGATGTAAGTACGTGCTTGTGCTAGACACAGAGGAAGAGACTGCTGAATTGGTGCCTGAGCAAGGGACAAAACTGGTTTATTTATAAGCACTCTATTTATAGCTTTTGCTGTGTTGGAATACACTAATTCATTTTAAGTGCTCTATCTCTGCGGATGAGCTCATAGCTCTCGAGAAGGTGAAGTTTTCTGTCTGTGCTGCCTTTTCTGGTCCTGCTCTCACTGGATAGGTCTGAACTCCTCACCATGGCAAATGCCACCTGGGAGGTAAGCAAAGAAATGGTCAGGTTGTGTAACAACCTGTTAAATTGAGAATACGCACTGGAAGGACACCAGGATGCTTTTTTGCCGTGGGAGAGCAGGGCCAGCTGGGCAGATGTGGAAAGGCTTCACTGAAGAGGTGTTGGTGCAAGAGGAGCATCTCATGATGCAGGACCCATCCATGGAAATACACTGGAGGACGGGAGGCTCAGAGTGAGCCCAGGCACCCTACACAGAGCACATCTCCACACTGTCTATCACCATAGGTTTGCTGGGTTTGAGCCGAGGCAGCAGGAACTACTCCCTGCCTCTGGCCAGGCAGCCACTGGGGAACAGCATGGAGGAGGATGCTGTCCTGACAGCCCGAGGCCAGCCCAAAAACATTCTCAAAAGCCTGCTTGCTAAAGCCTTTCCATGCACTTAATGATTTGGCCCCCAGATAGTAAGATGTGTAGTCTCCAGCAGGGTTTTGCTGGAGTCTTGCCTGTTGAGTCAGCTCAGACCAGCTCAATCCTGGGAGAAGAGCAGTCCTGGGAGTGAGACTGGCTGCATGGAGGAGGCCAGCCTGCTCATGGGCAGCAGAGAGAAGCCCTTCACCTTCAAGGAACAGAAAATGTAAAACCAGCTGAAGCTGAGGCTGGAGGAGGTGCAGGGGATTTCAGGATTTCTCTTCCTCTCCTTTGAACAAGAGCTGCACATGGAGCCATTGTTCACATCTTTGGGGATCTACGCATGAATTTCAGGACACCTACTTCAAAGGACATGTCCCTGGAAGCAGGAGCAGCTGTGTTTGTGTAGGGCAGGCTCCTGACTTCAGGCATCTCTTCCAGGGAGCTCTGAGTCATTATTTTATCCTGGTGTGTGTTGCAAAGGTGGTTCTGGGTTGCCCCCATGTTTCAGGCTCAGCTCCTTCCTCATTTGTGGTCCTCTCCTAATGGCATCTTGAATTTCCAGTTTGGCCCTTGTCTAAATTTGAAACTGGACCTACCTGCCAAATCTCATCCCCAAGCTAGACAACCCCTAAGAAAACCCCACAGTCCTACTTTATCAGTGGACATGTTTTTAGGAAAGTCCTTGGGGACATGTTGCCAGAAGATGCCACCATCTTGTGTTTACAAATCACACAGCTTCACCTTGGATTGTTTTCTCTTAAGATCTGTGCCCATTAAAGGGAATAAATTGGACATGGTAAAACATGTACCTTCCCCATTCTTGTTCTTTTCTAGAAGCAGAGAGAAAGCAAAGGTTAAAAAGGGCTCAATACGTACATATATACATATAAGAGTTTGTTATTTATTTTCAAAAAATATTATTACAAGTTTAGCTAAAGTGGCCTTCTCTTATGTTTCTCTCTTGAACACAAAGGAAATATTTTCAGGAGCACAGAGGATTTTTTCAATGCAGCCTGCTCTTGGCTTTATCTTTATTTTCTATCAAGTAACTGAAAACAAAACAAAGATCTCAGACATAGGTACATCTTTAAGGGAATTTGCTCACTCTTAACTTTGTTTGAATGGGTAAACCTCGTCACTGTTTGCCCTTAGAGCTATTCCAACAGAGAGCTGTTTTATCAACACTGGCTGCTCAGTGAGGAGAGGCATTTTCTTCCACCTTCAGAGCAGTTTTCTATGCCACTGCTGGGGGGTGGGAAGTTGACCTTACGTGGACCCTCAAGACAAAACCAGGGGTTTTAAGCAAGTGAAGAACAGGCAAACACTAGCCAGCAGTTGCCATATACAGAGTACACTGCTCAAAAATCCCAGACATCTCACTGATAGAGCATTACCCTGTGACTGGATAGTGCTTCTCCCCTTGTAATTTATACATGTGTCAATAGGAGATTACGCCTGTAAGTACAGACTTGGCAAACTCACTTCTAGTGTTTATTAGGGAATTTTGGGGGAGAAAACTAAAAGAAGTATTGCAGGTATTTTCGCCAGTCATGGTGCCTTGGAATGGTGAAACTGCCTCTGGAGCTGTTTTGTAAAAACTCTTAAACAATGAGTTTAAAACAACAGACAATTTTCTGAGCTTTGTGGAGAGTGATTGTAGCTAAAAGCTTAATGCTAAAATTCATACAGAAGAAAATCTGCAAGAAATTGTCTGCTTGTAATTATTAGTTGAACAAAAGTTCCTAAATCTGACTATCTCTGAATTTTACAAGGTGCGAGAAGCAGATCTGAATTCTTCTGACACATAACTCAGGGCATAAGAAATCATCAACAGTTAAACAGGGGGTTTAAAAATAGAGCTAATACCTGCACTGCACAGATGTTTCGATTTGTCTCAAGCCTGTTGGGAACATGTTCAAGATAAACTAAATTATGCTACTATTTAAACTGTAGCAAGAGTGTCCACATACCTTTTTGCAGTGATTTAATGGAATAAATTTGGGGAAAAAAGGTATGCTACACTTCCAGGTCTTTTCCCAGGAATGGGTTTGTGGTTGAGGCACTGGAATGGGTTTTAGGAAATCTTGATTCTATTTCTGGTTCTGCCAAGTCATTTATTCTTTCTGTGCTTCTATTCTGTTCCATTCTAGTAGCTGCAATTAATAAATCTCTGTCTGGCATGTAGCAAGGGTGAAACCCTGTGTGCTCAAACACTGCATGATGTGGATTAGAGGAAAAACACAAACATGTAGAAGTGAAGTTTTTCAGCATACTAGGTGTTACCATCTGAAACATTCCAAAACCTGGACATGTAACACACTCTGTCAGAAACTGAAGTTGTCAGCTGCATGGATATGTTTAATTCTGCTACAAGAATTGAAGTGTCAAGAATTCTGTTGTAGTGCAAATGCCATCTCACAGCAATCCAGGAAGGACTGGAAATTTGGTGTTCAGATCCCATAAATCACGGATATTCACACACTTGCACATAAAAAAAAATTTCAGATTTCCATATTTGAAGCTTTCTCATGGATGTGATGATCCCTCAATAAATTCCATTAGTTTTTCACTGTATTTCAGGAGTTCACAAATTAGTTTTAGCAAAAGATTGCATATAGAAATAATTAACTCAGCATTCCAAAAAAGGAATTTCTTTCTAAGTTGATTTAAACATTAAAAAGTTAAAACCCCCAGGATGCTGAAGTACATTTTCATCTTCATCCCACAACCTTAATTTTAAAAATCCCAAAGCCAGCTTAATTGTTCCCATCATTTAATTTTTTTTCATCACTGAATTCCAGCATACATAATGCAAGCATGGCAGTGCTGTGATCTAGAAAGTGCAACTTGCTCTTCATTCAGCTGAGGTGATGTAATGTGCTGCTCAGCCTTGCAGCTGCATTACATAAATATTATTAATGATGAAATGTGGGCTGGGTGCTAAAGTATTCTTTTAGAGTAATCCAAGGCAATATCAGTGACAAGGTTTTTTAGACACTATCTAAAATTTGGCAGATGTGTTCCCCATCAGGCAAAATGTTAGTCAGGATCATATATTGGTAGTTCTGATTTTATTCAATCTGCTGTTCAAAAATATAGAGAGAGATGTCTTGTTATGTGGAATTTAGCCATGCCCACTTGGGGATGAGGGTGTGGTTTGCTGCAAGGTGTTTCAATGCAGCAATGAATAAAATACTTTTTCCCCAGAGTTTGCATAATATTACAGATAGCCATGCAAATGCAGGCTCTACTGCCATCAAAACTCTTAATCAAGGGTCTTATAAAACTATCCCCAAAGTCAAAGGAGTGTAGGAAGCAGTTCATCTCAGCCTGTGCTAGACATTTACAATAAGCCAGATGAACTGGTCCCTTTGCTCTTGGAAGCAGACAGACAACAGGTAAGCTGTGCATTGTGTCTGAACTGGTTTGGTGGGAATTTTTAGCTTTCAGGTCTTCTATGTGAACTCTTGCTCCTACAGAAATTGCTTTATGGTCTTTGTTGACTATATGGAGGAAATGGGATCTTAGATCTAAAGGGCTCATTTGAAAGGCATGTACATGCTCAAGTATTCACACATCACACACACAGGCAATAAAATCCATAGTTTGGAAACACATTTTCAGAGCCTTTGCCATCACAATATCACTGAAAAGATGCTGTCAACTCACGTACTCTAAACCTCAGTGTTTTATCTCTGGATTTACAAAACAGAAATAATGCCAGAGAAGCATACATTTGCTGTTAGATTGTATTATTTTGTTTAGTTGGGATAATGATGAATAGCAGAATCCTCTGGCTTTTTGTTCACAATCTTTTTCAGTCACTGCAGATTTGATTTCAGGCTGCACTGGGTGGTGCTCCTTCAGGCCAATGGGATTTTTTTTTTAAAAAGTCAAATCACATCCATTGATTTAAGAATTTGCCACAGTGGGTTGCTGTTGTTTTTATTAATATAAGTCAAATTGATAATGCACTCTTAGTGCTGAGTAGGGAAAAATAAAATCTTTGTTTTGAAACCGAGCTCAATCAAACACAAATCCCACTATGAACAGAGGAACGAAGGATTACAGCAGCCATATGTTTATAAATGAGTAATAACCTTTACATCAGCAGAGTCCTTCACCAGGAACATCACAGATGGCGATATTTACAGTAGTTCTCTCTGAAGGGCTGACACCTAGGGTGGGTGAGCCTCCCTTAGCACAAGCAATCTTAAAATGGCAATTTTTGACCTTCCAGGCCGGACAATGGAGGAGTTTCATTTTTCCAGAGATTTTTTGCCTCCCTTCTGTCATCAGTTTTGCCACGTTGTTCAGTGACCTTCCGGCACTTGACCAGTCGGCGATTTTCAGAATGCAGGAAAATGTTCATGAGAAACAATGCCAACCCAAGTGCCAGCTTTCCTCAATACCCTGCTTTTGTATCTGTACAATCCAAAACCTGTAGGAGTAGGAGAGATATAACGCCGCAGCAAGTAGGACTCTAAAACAGCTATTGAAAATTCATATGTTTTGATGAGATAGCACATAAAACAGTGACTGGCATCAGGCCACAGCATGATTGCAAATGTTCATATTTGTTGGCAAAAACGAGTCTTCTGTGACCTCCCAAGGTCACCTCTCCAGATTTCTTTCTCTGATTCATCAGTAGCAGTTTTGTCAGTGTGTGCAAGCACACAACTATGAGCTCTTCTCTTTCTCCTCTGCTGGCAGAGTGCCACCTCTGAGCAATAAAGTTTCCGGAATTGCTTCTGCATATTGCCTGTGACACTTGCCCCACTCAGGCTCCCACTGCTTGCAGAGAGATGGCAAGAGAGTGAGCAAAAGCTCACCCACATGTGACATCAGAAAGGCAGCTGGCAGCTGGAATGCCACGCAGTCTACAAAAATGCTGTGAATTTGAGCAACTGGAGATCGAGGAATTTTATCCCAGGAGGAACGGTGTTTTCTGAGGAGGGAAGGGGATCTGGATGTGCTTGAGGCAAACCATGATGCCTTGCTTTCTGGAAGATGCCTGAGATGTTTGGTGTTGTTCTGGTCAGGTTCTGCTGGGGTCCAGTCTCAGTGCCCACCAGGGCTGTGTTCTCAGTGGACAGGGGACAGGGGCATTTCTGAAGACTCAACTCCCCAGCCTGCACTTTTGTTGCCTTCGTGGATGAGTCCATCTTTCTCTTCAATCCTTGGACTGTCCCTTTTCAGTGCTGGTTACCTTGTGATGAGGGCTTTTTTCAGAGGCACTGAATGCAAACCACAAGGTGGTTCCCACATGCTGGGTCAGCTGGTGGGCACAGACCCTGCCTGGACAGTAACATTCTCTGGAGTGTCCAAATTGTACCATCCATTTCTCTGTTGGACCTGAGCTCTCAGGAATCAAATCCTGGCTCTGCCCTCTTCCCCAGACACTGCAGTATTTTAGCCCAGGGTCTTCTCTGTTTTAACTCTGTCTTTAAGTCCATTGGATGCTATTTACACCTTCCCTCATCAGTGGCACACCGTTTATCTCCCCTTCTCCATGGTGAGGGCATCAGAAAATGGATCTTATGAGTCCAGCTGTACATTTTCATAGTCATTTCATCCACATTTAATCCAGATCTGGGTTCCTTACTCTCCTCTGTGCCTCGAGGTAAAGCACTGGCCCTTTCCAGTGAAATCAGCTGAGTAGAAACACCATAACTGCCACAGGTCCCCTGATGGTACCTTTGGCTCCTCCTGCAGGGTTTTGGATTTAATGACTTGGAATGGGTAGCAGATACTAATGGTTTGCACATCTGTTACACTGCAGCTGGAGAGGGTGTTCCTGTGTTAGAGGCTTGTTTTCATGTACTGAAAGTAGATGGACAAAAATAAAGGCTCATTAAATATTGAAAAGAAAGGTATCTATTTTAGTCAGAATCTTTGTGTGTCTTCTAAAAATCAAAGTTTATAGAAAAAATAGTATGTCTTCCTTCTGATATGAAATTATTCTCTTTGCCAGTGGAATATGTGTATGTTTTTTTAGGTTGTCTCTATTTTGACTTCAGCCACTCATCAAACTATTCCTCAATGTTGATTTTTCTCCTCTCTTTTCTCCCTGCCCATTTTGCTTAAAGAAACAAAGCTACCTTGATTCCTGGTGTATTGGAGGAAGTAAGGAGACATCCACAGAAGACAAAGACAACTGTAAAGGAAACTTCCTTTACAGTTTTTCTAGTCATCTGAATACAGAGATCTTATATGACTTCCTCCATCTTGTGGTACTGTAAAATACTCTGGAGGACTTCACTGGCAGGAAATTCAAACATATGCTGCCCTTTTCTGCTATTGCCATTGATCCAATTTAAAAAGTGTTATCTATCTGTTGAAACCTTTCAGGCGTAGATTGTACCAAACAATAAAACATTAAAAAAAAAAATCTAAATCGCTGCCCAGAAGAAGAGGGCCTCACTTTCTCTGCTCCTCTGATGAAAAGAAATCACGGGTTTTGCTTTGTATTTTGAGACCTTGTAGTGTTATCTTCTTTGAACCTTCAGCACTCTTTGTTTTTTGCCATTGAAGTGACACTTCAGGGACAGCTGTCCTCACTAAAGTTCTCATTTTCCTACAATTACATCACTGTGTGCACAAAGAGATCCTAAATATATTTGAGAAAGTGGCCTTTCTTATACTGGATATGAACAGGAAAGAATAAAAATGAAGTCAGATCCTTGAGAACCTGCACTGGAGTAAACAAACACAACAAAAATATTATGGTGACAATCCAGGAGGGTAGCCTGAACTCAGTGGGAGCTATCCACATACATCTGAGCACAGGCTTTGACTTGCCTTAGCAGCAAACTTTAGAGATGAACCTGACCTTGAAAGTTCAAGGGTTCTCTGATTTAAAGTTCTAGTTTGATCTCATCTGCACTCACAACAGCAGGACAACAACTTCTGTTTTCTCCTCCTTGTTAAAAAGGTCATAACTTGCCTTGGTTTTCAAAAGTTTGTTCTTTTCTTGCAAAAAAATAAGTAGATAAAAATAGGAGAAAATAGAACTGCAGATGATAGAAAATATTGGTTTTATGTGAGAGAAAATAATGCTTTATCACAATAGTCAGTTTTCTTTTGGAGACCTTGTTTTTTTCCTTCTGTTTGTACAGCAGACAGAAGATGGAATGGGGCTGACTGTGAACAGGAATATAAAGGTATGCACAGATGTAGGACTTTGTGAACTGCATGGGGTAGGAGTCTTGATTAGTGTTGCTGAGTAACAGATTAATTCCTTTAGCACTTTCCTGTAAACATGTCTGACTGATTTTGCAGGCAGGGGCTTTAAACTAAATGCATAACTTGAATTCTGCCTCTCTTGTCCATGTGAGTTGACATCATGTGTTTCTTCAGCCCAGTTTTTTTTCTACTGTACCTGCCCTTTCCCTCAGTGGGGATTTGTGCTCCAGAGTGCCTTGCAGGACGAGTTTGCAAAGGCTGTGTGATCACATCAGAGCTTTGTCTGTGTTTGCCTCCATCCAGAGATCCAGGGGGACAGCAGGTCTGGATGGTGCCGTGGAATTGGCTTCCAGTACTGAAAGGGTTAGGGCTGCCTCCACTTCTGCCAACAGGAATCCTCCCATTGATTTTTCACTAGAAGCAAGTTCAGGCCCCTCTTCAGTAAGTTACTGACACAAGTATCAGTGTTGGTAATAGTGGCCCTGCAGCAGATGGAGTGCTTCAATTATCTTGGGCCCATGATGAATGAGTGCTATTGACAGCTGCTGCAAAATCCATAGCAGACTGAGGATGCACAGACAATTATGATATCACTGGTAAACATATGGCAGGATTGGATCTCTTAAAAAACTATAAACTCAGGCTCTACTGGCCTTGGGTTTGGTCCAGAGTCAAGTTCTATGTTGGACTTCAGTTACATAGCAAAATCCCACAGGGGTGACAAACCAGGGTCTTAGGATCTTGGTATCTGGAGCTTACTCTGCCTTTATTGAATGTTGTCTCTGGGTTTTATTAGTGTTTATTTGGTGTGAGGAAAAGGAAAGTTTGTTTTCCTCTACTACTGCTAAAATATATGGGTGTATTCCTTTCAGCCTATTTAATTCACCTCAATACACACAGTACTCCCTGCAGAAAACTGAGTAGGTGCATCAGGAGAATGTATTTCTCCATTGACCAAGCCAAGGAGTCAGTAGTATCTGTCATTTTAGCCCAATACAGTTCATATACCAGCCAGTGAAACAGGAAAGCATAGTTGGTTTTACCAGCTGTTCTCTTGCTGATTCTCATCCCTGCTTTACCGCAAAATTATGGTGGTTTTGGGAGTACTTTGTAGCCTTTTGCAACCATCTCCCATTTGCTTCCTCCGTGGCCCTTAATATTTCTGGAAAGGATGCTGAGGTATTTGCACACCCACCTTCAACCTCCATGGTCCCTTTGGGCACACTTGTGGCTGGACCACTGGAGTCTGGAGGGCTCAGGACCCCCAAGCCTTCACCAGGCAGAGTGAACTTCACAGAGTTCTGCCTCACTGTTCTTTCCAGGCTCTGAGGAGGTGCTTTATAGAGCTGATGAGCTTTTATTTCACTCAATCCAGAAGAACATATATAAAATGGGAGTCTCTTTTTCCACCTTTTTCTTCCTGGTGAGGATAGTTTTCCAGTTGCTTTGTTATACAGTTGCTCTTTTCCTTTGGCATTACTAACTATATATCATGATTAACAAATAAGTGTCCCATCAGCTCAGGGAATTAAAAAAACCCAAGAAAAGCCACACTGGATAACTGTTTTTTTCTCTATTTGTTTAATTAACAATTTTAGCCGATCCTCCTGCAACAGGCCATATTCAGAAGTCTGCATGCACATTAGACAGCCGAGAGAAAAATTTGCCCTTCACATACACTTTAATCTCCTATCACTTCACATCTCAGTGCCTCTCTAGAAAATGCACTGATTTTCATTCTTGCTGTATTGTCTGTAACACTTATTTATCTATTGTCAGCTGGCAAAGTTATGAGATCAAAGGCTTGAGCAGGCAACTACTACTCTAAAATATTAGAAAAATAGCATGAGTGATCTTATCCAATTGTCTATTGTTCAGTAATTTGGGAGAGACTTTTGCATCCTATTATCTCTGTTGTCATTTCATTTTTTTAATGCCAACTTGTTTCTTAAACATTATAAATTATTATACCAGGTGCAAGCATTTCTCTGCACAGACCACTCTCTGAAACGCATCTTTAATTGTATCAGATTATGTTTTTATTTTGTTTTTAATAAATAAAAATATGTGAACACACCTACACAGGCAAGGGATGTATGAGCTTGTTTGCTTACTTTGAAACCTACTTACATGCAGAGAGTTCAAAAGCTTGAGTCAGACATCGTGCTCTGCTTGGGGGAGGCTGAATAAAGAGGTGATGAGGGGTCAAAGAGGGAAAAAAATGCAACCAAAATGGTTCTATAGATGACCACAGTAGATGAGAGGGTGTGTATTTGCACTGGACTCATCAGAGATATCCCTCTTTGTCTGGACTGAGCATTTCATGTCGTTTAAATACTGGTACCTTATCTTGGCTACTAATATGTGGCATCTCTTTCCCCTTTGTTCATGGCACAAGGCTTTCCTTTGGTTGAAAACAGGAAAGGGATTAGATGAGAACTAGATTTAAAGACCAGAGAAAAAGGTCTGTGAATTCAAACAGTGTTTGATAGAAGTGCTTTGCCAGCTCAGGCCATCAGCCATGTCACTGTGGAGCACAAGCCACAGGACATTTCCCTTCACCCTCAAAATCAGAAGAGTCTTTTTGCCACACAACTGCATGGTCAGGTTTGTTCTCCACTGTCTGTGAGACTTGTTCTCTCCAGCCTCTTCCAAACAACAGAGGTGTAGGCCCAGCCTGCTATAAAGTATTTTACAGACCTTTAAAAAGACAAAAAAGATAGTGTGGAAGAAAAACAAAGGAATAGCCTACTTTTTGGGTCTAAGTCCTGTCACTCTGAAATTCAAGGAAGAACATAGTATACACTGCTTTCAAAATGCAATAAGTAGATGTGCAAATAAAACAAAACAATAAAACCCCAATTTAAATCCCCCTGTCAACACAATATAAACATATAAAGTATTTGCTAAAACCAACTCAGAAAGAACCAGAAGAACTGGAGACAAAAGGGGCAAAAGATGTGCCCAGAAGACCATCGCACTGCTTCCATGCAAGGCAATGCCTGCCTCTTGTTGGCTTTGTGCATCATTTCCATGGTAGTTCATGGCTCACCTTCCTCTTAGGAAGCATGCAGGGATTCAACATAAATGATTTTTTAAGATTTGTGATTGTTCAAGACTGTTTGGGGTTTGAGATCCTTACCAAAGTCGTATTACCAAAACCACTAATCTGATATAGAAAAATGTTCTATTCCATCTGGGGTCAAATTGCATTTGTTATCATTTAAATTTAAAATGAGGCTAGAGAAGATATAAAACCCTGATATTCTAGGAACTGACACAGCCCCAGGTCTGACTTTGAACAATTTATCGCAGAGACTAGAGTTGTCAAGGGATCAGTCATAGCCTGTAGCTGAAAGACATAGACTGTGTGCAGGAGAAATCCAAATATGCAGGAGGAAAAAGAAAAAAAAATCTATTATACTCCATTTTTTCTGTAAACATAAGATTCTTGTCCTTGTAGAAGTTTCTGCATTTCACCAAAATTCACTAGGAAACACCGATAAATTATGCCCAGATAGCATCTGGGACCAGCAATGCATTTTTCCTGATTTTTGTGAATTTTTGTGGAAGGATGCTTGTATTTAAGATTGACACTGTATCCACTTGATACTTAAGATGCGTTTTCCTTATGAGAGCTGTTTTTGCCACTCACTAATTCTAATGGTCTTATCACTTAAATGGTCACAAAGCAGTTTAGGCATAATGTCCCTATTAAAATGTATGAAAGACATTCAAACCCCTGCTGGATTTACTTTTTTTCAGCCTGTCTGGCTGTAGATTTGACCAGATTCAAGCGCATTGATTTGCAGAGCACAGACAACCAGGATAACCAGAAATCATCTGCAATTCAGGGCATATTTTCTCCTTCAAATCCATTAACTTTAGGAAGACTTTCTAGGTGCGTAACTTCAGGGGAGTAACAGACTTGTGAACTTAAAAAGAAGTTACCTCCTTGCTGAAGCAGTTAGGGAGGTGCTTTAAAACCCAAGAAACTGCTTTCAGTTTGGATTGAGTGTAACAGGGAGAAGAAAGGTCACACCACACCAAGCCATGGCCCATGGGGAGCTGATGTGCACCTTGTCCAGCCCCAGCACAGGGAGTGGTGTCTCTGCAGAGTCCAGGACATCTTCTCAACCCACCACTGTGGTTCCTGCACCTCTGAGGATGCACTTGAGCTTTTAGCACGACTTGAGCTCCTCCAAAATGGATGGAGTCTGCTGCAGTGCCTTGGTGGATTCATTCCCAGAATTAAGTTGTTTTTTAGCACTAGGACATTTGTGCAGCTTATCCACTACACAAATGATTTTTTGTATCACAATAATTTGCTTTGGGATATGTCTTTTAACCTCTCAAGTGCTCAGAGGGGCTGGACACAGGTAGTTTCTCCTCAGTCTCAGCCACTTCTCCGTGGATGCAGCCACCAGTGGAAGGGGATCACCAGAGCTGGCGTGCTCAGCTCAGAGGATCCCAGCTGGGTGCTCCTGCCTGGCCTTCTCCCCATCCACGTGTCTGGACACGGGTGGAGGGAGATTCATTAACTCTGTGCTTCTGTTGGAATTCCTCTGCTGTGCCAATCTCCTGCTATCTGATCATTTCCAGCAAATTTATCTGGCCAGTCACATAAAATTACTGCAAACTCTGACAAACTAGGGCAAACCATTTATTAAACTCCCAGATGAAACAATTTACCGTTTCTACTATCATTTAAATATAAATGGCTTTTCTTGGATTCTAGTGAAAAACAAGGTAAGCTGCTAGAAATACATCAATGACATGTACAACTCCACAGATTGGGTTTATGTCTTTTACTAAATGATGTCTTAGAAAGCATTTCTGTGTGGATTTCATTTCTTAATGTGGTTTATGGCTCCAGAAGCCTCATGAGCCAGTGAGTGTGTAGCCTCCTTTCTACTTGACAGTACAAGACTGATACCCTTTACTTCACATTGATCAGCCCATGCTAAAACTGATACTTCTTCTACTGCAATATCTTTTTACCTCATGACTGACAAATCCTCTCTGACTCATTTTTTTTCAGAAATCACAAATGCTGCTGGATTCAGTTCCTATTTTTTTTCCTTTACTTTATGAGTAACTACCTATTCCCGTAGCAGCAGCTGCAGAAATCCCTCCTCAGCCCAGTGCTGCTGACAATGGCCTGTAGCAGATATTTCGGGGAACAGTGTAAAAGCAGAGCAACTGTAGAGGGATACTTTATTCTGGCACACCCTCCCAGCAGTCTGTGCCTTGGGGGCACCGTGAGCCAGAGATTGTATCTGCATCTTTGCGTTTTGTAACGCTCGATGAATTTTTCAGCCAGGAATTTGTCTAATTGCTTTTTGAGCCCATTTATACTTTTGGCCCCTACAATGTCATGTGGCATCCAGTTCTGCAGTTTAATTATGCACCATGTGAAAAAAAAATAAATTATTTTGTTTTAAATCTGCATCTTGATATCTTTATGTGATACCCCTCCTTGATACCCCCTTTCTTGAAGAGTAGTAATTAATTTAGAACACACTGTCATTTTCTTATATTTAGAATGGTTTCTCTTTATATCTACTATCCTGCATTTATCAAATAAATTTCATTTGACTGTTTTCATCAGCCGGTCACTAATTAACATGAAAACCAACAGCCATACATCATAATTAGTTTTTGCATTTAATTTTGGTGGTGATTTTTTTGGTTGCTGGGGGTTTCTTTTGGTCATGTTACTTCTCAGCTCCTTTTCCAGATGGTTTATTAATATTTTGAAGAGCAGAGGTCCCAGGATGGCTCTCTGTGAAACTCCACTGATAACCCCCACCATGGTAGAACACAACCATACATTTCTACTCTTCTTTTCCCCTTTTATCTAGTTAGTCTTTCACACAAGAATTTCTTTACCCACAAGTGTTCACTTTCCCCAAACAGACACTGAAGGACCTTGTAGGAAATATTAGGGATCTAAGTGCAGTATGGGAACAGCCATAATGTGTCTAACTTAGCCCCATGCAAAGCCATATTCCTGTTCCACTTTCTAGGTATTCTTGCTGCACACTATGCCTTGGGGCTTTTCTTTTTCCTTTTTACTATAGTCATATTGCATGCTTATTTAGGATTTCTGGTTTACTGGTACAGTCAAGCCTGTTTAGTTCTCACTTTTGAAACAAAATAATTTTTATAATCAAAGCTATGAGCTCTCCTTCACCTCCCAATAGATTTTGGCCTTTTACAGAAGCCATTTTCAGATCCAGGCTGGTTACTGTCTGGATATTCAGAGTAACTTCACTGAAGAGACAGTGGGCAAGAAAAGAGATTGTTGCTAGATACACTGTGTGTTTGTAAATAAGTGATATACTAGGGTTGAAAGGAGCCTCCTAAAAAGCATGTCGGGAGCAGTACAGTGTCTGCTCCTCACAGAGTTTGGGGTGGTGCAGGAGAATATTCAGCTGGGAGAAAAAGGGAATGAGGTATGGGTCAGGAGAGGAGAGAGCTCTTCAGAGAACAAGGGCAGGGAGGACTGCAGAGACAACATGGACCCAAGAATTAGCTTTTTTTGGGGCGATGTATAGCAGTTACTTCCCTTTATACATAACTGGAAATGGCTTTCTGTGTTTCTCTTGCTTGCTGGAGTGAGGACTGGCAGTAACAGGCTGCATTGAAGTGCCCTGTGGGACTGGGTCCTGCTGTGCACACCCCCTCTGGACAGCCTCCAAAAGATGTGGCAGATTGTCAGCTGCAGTGATGCAGATGGTGGTGGGGACTGTGGTGTTTCACCTTTTCCTGAGCCTCCAGCATCTTGTTCTGAGTGAATCAAAGGCTATACTTCACCTCTAGTCTAGAGGAATTCTGGGCTTGTCTAAAAATCCTCAGATAGGATTGATAGCCTTGATTGTCTGTGCTGGGCTCCATGAGCACAGGGGATAGGCAGCAAAGCCACAATCCAGGTGGATGATTCTATGATTCTTGTGTCAACACACTCCAGCTGTGCATACAATAGACAAAACCTGCATGTTGTATCTCAACAGAGCTCCCTCACTCTCAAATATAAGGTAAAAAAATCTCTCTAAATTCCTTGCCTTCTTCTGTGTGCCACCATTTACTCATGCTTGTCTGGCTTGCTGTCATTTCCAGAGGCACAGGCAGGTATGTGGCATCTCACAGCAGCACATACCTTCTGGCAGGCTCAGTATCTCCTGATCCTTCAGGCCTGGCCCGTTTCTGCACAGAGTTCTTGGCAAAAGCTATCTCGACTTTTCATCCCTGAGGCCTTCTTAGAGACATTGACTAAGCTGAAAAACCAGGCACAAAATTTTAGAAGTAGACAGAAAATCGTGGATGTTCTGCTTTTCTTCCCCCATGGTGCCTATACAGCTATAAAAACATTAGTTTTTCATGCTGCCCATCTTCCCAGGCTACAAACATGATTCTCCTTTGACACTGATCATTAAAATAGTTCTGCTACATTTCTGCATCTCATCCTCTGTTTTTCCCACCCAAATAGAGCTGTCCTTTTCTTCTTCAGGCATGGCCCTTTTTTGTGGTACAAAACTGCTTCCTTACTGCAAATTGACTGATCATTATTTTTTCAGAAAAATCTTTTTGTCTGTCGAGTTTCAGTAAGATAGATATGTCTTTAAAATTAATTTCTATTATTTTTATTGAATTGGAATAAATGCCACAAGAGAAATAAAGTAACAACAGCAACACAAAGAACCCTATTGGCACAGTGAGTGAGTCCTTATCTCCAAAGCACGTCCAGCACTATTTCATATCCAGCCCCTGGTTTAAATTCCAGGTGCAAAGCATGGGTAATCAAAAAGTTTTTCTTAACTCACCAGAACATCACATTCCAGACCTTAACTGTATGGTGACTGTGGTGTCACAACAGTTCTTCAGCTTTCAGGCAGAACAGTGAAATATATTGGCCCACAAATCAGCCAGAAGCTGAAACCTTCTCTTCATTGCATCTCATGCCTGTCCATCAGTGTCATTATTCTTGATTTTCTTATAATTTTCCTGTTTAATGTTGGTGATTCACTAGTACAGTGAGTCCATCCTGCTGAATTTTCAGAGGCCAGCATCTTGGTACTACACCTAGAAGAGGCAGGCTTGGGTTTTTCATTACATGGGAATTTCTCATGATTCAGCACTCAACCTTTGTCACTGAGACATTATTTCATCTTTGTTTTTCTCCTGTGCCAAAGAGCTTTATCTAAGACCTATAACCAGTTTTTTTAACAGCTATTCAACAAAGATCCTGTGTTCTGTTTGTGTGGATCAGGTCAGAGCAGGGATTAGGAGGCTTATGCCTCAAGATCTAACATCAGTAGCTGGACAGGGGTAGTGGCTACATCCTCTGTGAGGAGGAAGGAGAGTTTGAAGAGACTTTGGAGAGTTTGAAGCATTGAATTTAGGTCTCAACAAACACCAGATATTCCGCAGTGGTGAGAATGCTTAGTGCTTCTTCCTGAGAGGAGGTGTAGTTTCAGGAATGAGATATCTGCTCTGTGGTCAGAGAGAGATGACTCTATATAAACATTTCTGATGAAAGGTAGCACAAATGGCTCTTATTTTCCTCCACGGGCCCCTTTAGAAGACTTCACTTGTAGATCAAGATAAATAATATATGAGTGCATGAGTGCAGGCATAGATCACACCTTCTCAGAGATCAGATGTTGTAGCTCTTTTAAAGAGTTCAGTCCAGAAATAAAAGACAGCATTGGTGATCTTATTGGTCATCATGCAACATGCAGTTGTGCCTTGAAAATTAAGTGTATAATGCCTTTGGGGTGAGGTCAATAAATTAACCTTGCATTAGATAGTTGGATCCAATGAGCAAAAATTAACCTATTTGTTGTCTTTAATCATAAGCCACCTCAATTTCAAACTTTGTTAACAGTTAGAGCAGTAAATAAACCTCTGTAGATTTCTCTCTCCCTCTTAGGCCAGCCAATATCATTAACCACATCTTCTACTTTTATGTTAGTGTTCATGAGGTGCATTTGAAAGGTCTTTTTAGCTTCCTGGTGTAACATTTAGGATGAGCCTGTTAGTGCTGCGGAAGCTTATGATATTTGCCACCATTTGATGAGAAGAAATAGAAGTCTCATCTCTTTTTTTAGCAGTGAAAGGCTCTTCCCCAATCAGCAGAGCTGTTCCTCTCCTCATCAGGGTGTCACAGACAGCATAGTCAGAAGAATGGGGTGCTTGTGGTGATCTCTGCTGGCCTTGAGCTTATGTAATCCCCTGTTTTCCATCCATGATCCATGCAGAGGACAAGCTCTGGATTGTCCCCAGTGTTATTTCAGACAAATGAAACTATTTCAAATAACAACAAACACTGGACCTCAGGCTTCAGGGACCAAGGAAAGAATTTCTTTTTGGTAAAGAAATGTGTGCACACACAAAAAACCTCACATAAACACATGTGGAATGTAAAGAATATACCCCACAGATTAAGAGAAACCCCCACACAGGACAGCATAGTGTTCCCAGGTGACATACAATCATCTTTGCCTGAGTGTTGACCGACATGCCTGGTTCATGGTCTCAGGTCATGCTGATCTCCAGATTTTGGGATTGGGTAGGTATTTTCCATGAGGTCAAACTGCAAAAAGTCAGGATCATTCTTCTTCCATTGTTCCCCAGAAAGTGTGGGGATTATTTTGGTTTATCCCAATTAATCAGTTCTCTGTCAATGCAGGACTCTCAGCCTCTGTTTTCTGTTCTCTGAGTCTTATACAGGAGGTCAAATAAGATAATTTGGTGGATTCTTTTGTTCTTGAACCATAAAATACTGTGAAATTGGAATTTGGCACATTTGGCCTGTACTCAGGGAAAGACAGAATTGTTGCTGCCATAATTTAAAGAGAATGATGATGGAAATGTAAGTAATATGCCCTTGAGAATTATGAGCTGTTATACCCAAATTGAATGATAGAGGTAAGGGCAATGAGCAAAAACAGGCTGCAGTGCAGAAATTCTGGGGTGTCTGGAGGTAATATTTGCCCTTGCTCACCTACAGACCCCTTGTAAACTGGAGCAGCTCTGCTGCAGTCAGCACAACCATGTCCATCCCCAACCAGCAGATAATTTGGCCCTTGATCCCCACATGTGTAGCTGTGCATGACAAATTTGATGACCTTCTATGCCAGGTTTACAGCAATGGTGGATAAGGGCAGAGCATCAGGTGTCATCTAACTGAACTTGTGCAAAGCTTTTGGCACTGTCCCACACAACATCCTTGTCTCTAAACTGGAGAGACGTGGATTTGATGGGTGTAGTACTTGCTTAAGGAATGGCTTGATGGTTGCACTCCAAGAGTGGAAGCCAGGGAATAGTGCTGGTCCTGAGGGGTTAGGATTGGGATTGGGTTTACTTAATATTTTTTCAGAGACATGGGCAGTGGAAGTGAGGCACCATCAGCAAGTTTGCCAGACACCAAGCTGAGTGATGCAGTCAACACCCTGGAGGAAAGGAGTGGCATCCAGAGGGACCTGGACTGGCTGGAGAGGTGGGATTGGGTGAACCTCCTGAAGTTCAACAAGGCCAAGAACAAGGTCCTGCACTGGGTTGGGGTGATCCCAAACACAAACAAAGGCTGGGCAGAGAATGGATTGAGAGCAGCCCTGGGGAGAAGCACCTGGGGGTGTTGGTGGATGAGAGTCAGAACACGAGCCAGGTGTGCTTGCTGCCCAGAAAGCCAAGGGTGTCCTGGGCTGCATGGCCAGCAGTGTGACCAGCAGGTCGAGGGAGGGGATTGTTTCTCTCTGCTCTGCCCTTGTGAGACCCCACCTGCAGTGCTGCATCCAGCTCTGGGGCCCCCAACATAAGGACATGGACCTTTTGGAGTGAGTCTAGAGGAGGGCCATGATCACAAAACTGGATCTATGAAGAGAGAGGGCTATTAGAACTGGGGCTGTGTGAAAGCAATCAAGATAAAAAAAAATGCAACCCTAAAGTAACGCTAATAATCTACATAGAGATTCTTTGCATAACCCAGAGAAGTTGAGAGAGAACCTTCCAACTCAAACCCTCCTATGATTCAATTAAATCATAGCCATAAACATAGGAAATAACAAGATACTCCAAAATGTCACGTTGAGGGTGATAAAAGCACTGATCTCACTTATTGCCAGGTCTCCAGGCAATATTGATAGGAAAGGAGTGTCAGGGTAACAAGTGGCAATAAGGAAATATTTTTCCTGGAAACTCAATTAAAATTAAACCAAACACAGCCATCTCCTTCTTTAGACCAGAGAGTTCAGCTGGCAGCTCTGAGAGTCAGTTCTTTATGACAGTGTTTAGCAGCACTTCTCTTATGAGAAATAGCTAGTAAAATATTCACCTTCTCTGTGGGACTTTATTCATCAGGGCCAGGATACCTCATTAAGCTTAGCCCATGGTTTAAAGTGTTTTTCACCACTCTCTGGTGAGATAAATCTGAGATAATGGTAGATTTGATAAGACAGCAGTTTTATGATCCAAATACATTGCGTTGTCTATGAATATAGCCTATTTTTGTCAGTTACATTGGAAAGAAATAAATTACTCATCAGTCAATCCATTATTATTATAATAAGAGCACGGCACTACTTAATTGCATCAGTTAAGTGGATATGACTTTGCCAATGCTCATAAATGCCATTACATCAATCCACAGAAATGGACCTGTTGATTTATTAGATGATGATGGACAAAGAAGATGTTGCAATCTCTTTTATAATTTAACCTGTGCTTAAGATATATAGGTGTTTAAGGCGAATACATGAACAGTTATTAGCACAGAGAGGGAAAGGGAAAAGGGAATTGTAAACCATAACAACCTCCATCAAGTACATGCCTATTTTGGTACGTGTAATAATCCTGAACATGCCTTTATGTAACACTCCCTATGGTACTTAAGCTGCTGTGGGCTATCAAGTACAGTAAACCCACATTTAATCAAAGGACCATGGCATGTGACTGAGTACTGTAAATTTTCTTTACCATGGAGAAATGCAACTGCAGAGCAGCAGTCCCACAGATGAACTGCAGTCATGTGGATTGTCTAGCAATAATAAATTTCTCAGAGGAGCTCCTGGTCCCTCACTGGTGGTTCATTCCCCGAGTGCCTGTTTTCATTTATTTGTGACGACAAATCCCTACTGCCTAGTAAGCCAGTGAAGGCAGTCCCTGTAAGGATATCATTATTAGGAATAAGGACAAACAGCCTGTGGTGGTTTGATAAAGTACCTGCTCTTCAGTTATTTTTGCACAATTCCATTTGTCTGCACAAAAGGCCTTCTGTGCACTGGATAAAGGTCAGAAGTGACACAAAAATGGAAGTAATCTCAATTCTTGTGAAAGCTGTTTCTATTTGCCTTTCGCTCTCCACTGAGTCACTGAAACAATCTGTGTTTATGCATTCTAGTCTTCTCCGTGTGTTTTGGGACAAAGGTTCTTCTTGAGAACAGCCTGATTGGGGAGCTTTAAAAGATGGTCTTCCAGAAGCCTTCTTCACCAAGTAGAAAGGCCAGGTTTTCTCAAGTGTCTGAATCCCATTTCGGCACCTGACTAGAGCAGTCATATTCAATTAATTCCTCCCACACAGAGCCCTGGGAGACCTTTATTGAGAGGGTCTTAAAAAAGCTGCACAGTGTGTCTACAAACATCGATGTTAGTTGTTTAAAATTCCAGCTCAGAAAGTCTGTGGAAAAATCTACATAAACTCAAAAGTTCATATGCAACTCCAAGTAGCTGACAGAAAAGAAATAGATTGAAATTTAATCTGTTTCAATTAATTAAATATTGAGATTTGATATTTTTACTATTTGCACTTTTGACTCCCCAGTGGGTATAATATTATATTAGGCTTCTCAATGAGTCTTCTAATTATAATGTCTAGAAGGTCAGCTTCTTATTAGAAATAAAAATTGAAACTTTGGAATGATACTGAATGCTGTAGCATCTGCAAAGCAGCCATGCCTGTATTAGCAAAAACCAGTTTCCTGTGCCCATTATTCAAGCTGAATAAATACATTTCTTCGTGAGAAGCTTCCTTGAAGTCAGTGGACTGTGCAGTAAGTCTCTGTTTGCTGTGATTGAAGGCACCAGGCTCTGACCTCAAATAAGGAAAGAGATTTCGATTTTGCCAAACCTTTGGACCATATTGCACAAGATGATGGAGTTCCGGGTATGCTGACAGAGGAGAAGCCTGTACAGCAGTGAAGATGTCTGGGTTATCTCAGGAAGGAGCAGAATGGTCAGTCCCTTTTGAGAGTTGCTCTTTGGGTCTCACAGCCCATTCAACCTCCTTCTGCAGGAGGACACCGAAAAGAAAGCCACAAACACAATTTCAATTCCATGGGCTGCTTCTCTGGCCATCAAACTCACCAAAAAGGAGAAGAGAGAGCACCTTATGTCTGTCCTCCAGGGGAAAAGGCACTGCAGCCCTAGGAGCTCCAACACCCCCGTTTCAGGCAACATGGAGCCTTTTCTCCCCATGAAAGCTTGAATCTTCTGATGGAACCATCAAACCTTGGATAAAGTTTCCAAGGCACCTGCTCAGACCGAGGGCTGTCCCTGATCACACCCTCCAAAGAGATTTTATCAGGTTGATGCAGTGAGTATATTTCTGGTTGGCATTTTCAGGAGAGCCCCAAGAGATCTGATGAGGCATATCAGAAAACACAAGAGCCCATCCTGTACATGTCAGAGAGGGATCTGGATCTAGCCTGGATTAAGAAGCATCTCTAGTACACTGACTTTGGTAGCATAACTGACAGCAGGATTTGGCCCATTGTTTCCTGGGAAAATTAATGAGCTGTAAGAAAAATATCTGACCATCATTTGACTTATCAAAGCCATTGTGACTCCTTCCCTAAATAACATTAAGATGAATCACCTATTATTTGAGAATTGAGAGTCACGGTAGTGACTGAAGCCAAGTTAGGAAAATAGCACTGCCATTACTAGCTTTGCAGGATTGAACTTGACTTGGAATCTGGGGTTTTGCCCTGACAATACCACAACGTTTGAAATCTTATTTACTTTGTGGGGTTTCTTTTGTACTAACCTACTCACTCTAACATCACATGAAACCTTTAATAGATGTCCTACATACACGGAATTTATCGTCAGCTGCTTGAATCCTGTCTCATGTGCAATGGTGCAAATAAGAACGAGGGTGCTGCAACCAGTGCAGAAATGCCTGGTTTTGTTTTGCAAAATGCAGTCACTGAATTTTGCAGTAACAAAATCGGACCTGTGTGTAGATTATTTGCATTATTTTGGGGTTGCATTTTTTTATCTTTATTACTTTCACACATTTTTAAAGTGGCTTTTCTATGTTCTTTACACTGTCACTGCTTCAGTTGCACAAATGGAAAAATATGGGAACCCTCTGGTGGCCAAAATAATATCTATAAATCCCACTCAGCCTTAAGAACCTCAGCATGATCTAGCGACAGGGTCAAACTCTGTTGGAGTTGTATTATTAATATGTTTCATCACCTTTGTCTTCTTCTGTCCATGTACCTTTGTACATGACCTGTATGTCATTGCCTCTTACATTAAATGCCCTGCATTTATCTAGATCATTTAAACAACATGTTTTTTATTGTGGTTGAAGGTCTGTTGGTCTTTAATTGCTGATCACATGCTCAGTGATAGGTGCATTTCATAACAATTAAATCATGAAGAAATGGATTAAACAGTAATCAGGACTGCCTACCATGGATTCTCTGTGCAGGTCAGTCCAGATGTGAGAATGCTTAAAGCTGACAGAATCACAGAATCACAGAATGGTTTGGGTTGGGAGAGACCTTAAAGGTCATCTCATTCCAATGCCCTGCCATGGGCACCTTCCACTATCCCAGATTGCTCCAAGCCCCAGCCAACCTGGCCATCAACACTTCCAGGTATGGGGCATCCACAGCTTCTTTGGGCAACCTGTTCCTGTGCCTCACCACCCTCTTAGGATAGAATTTCTTCCCAATATTTAATCTAAACATACTAGCTTTCAGTTTAAAGCCTTTATCCTCAAGAACAGATGAAATTTTTCATCATCCCTCTCTCTCCCCAATTAGGGGAATTTAAACCACAAAAAATGTGTGCCCTCCAGTGGTTGGAAAAATCCAGATAAATCCAGGGGCAGTGATCAAGGGTTAGGGTTTGGGGCAACTGAGAAGCAATGAGTTGGTATAACCTGCCTGCCTACTGTGGAGAGGCTTCTTTTCTACCCTTCTGTCATGAGCAAGGGCATCAGGCCTCCAGCAACTTCTACTGCAGTGGCATTGGACTTTTTTTGGTCTTGTCAGCTTCATTATTGTCTCCAAATAAAAGAGTAGACTCCTCTCAATTTGCTTTCAAAGTGCAAGGTAAGCCCACAGGACTGTTTCATTCTTCTTAGCAATCTTCCCTGGAAGCTGTAGAAGTATTCAAATTCTGCCAGAGATCTATGGACCACAGTCTGCTACTGCCCTCCAGTTTGTGATGAAGGTCTGGTATGAATCACCACTTTTCCATTTTGTGCCACTGTACAATCAATACACACTCATATAAATGAGGATGCAATGGCCAAGGCTCCAGGGGGAGTTGGACCCCACATACTGCTGCATCAGAAAATGGTTGCATCAGATTCCTGCTCTTTTTTGCTGATGCTAACATAAATTTTATTGCTACATTGGCAAATTTGGCCCACTGAAACTCTTGTGACAATTGCGACAATCAGCATTTCCTGATCAATTTTGGTTACATTTTTATTCCTTTCTTATAGGGAAATAAAATATTTTGATTTTCATATATTGATTTAATTATTCCTTGAGAAAGACTTCATCCGGACCATTATGCACAAATTTATGGTTATAAAATGCATCAAGGAATATGTATATATGCTGCTTACTTAGATGCTAAGCTCTTCAGGATAAGGATCATACAACTTTGCCTTGTAATGCTTTGCAACACCCACTGTGACACAGATCATTCGCATTGCCAGATTCCACATGTATTGTGGTTTCTTACTTGGCTTCAGCTACTGGGTATCAATGAAGCAGTAAAGGGCTGTTCTTCATCTGCTCTCCTTTGCCATCTGAAATTTAAGGAGTCTAAATCTGAGCAAGTCAATCTTAAAGCTCATTTTAGTCAATGGAGAAAAGTAGGAACCAACCAAGAGCAATTAATCACACATTGTGCTGGACACCTAAGATAAGTCAGGCACCCCCAAGGAGTGAGCCCAAGCACTGGACTGCTGACCATCCACATGTAAATTGTTGGCCTGTTCCCTGAAAGGGTTTGTGCATGTGCCAACCAGCACTCCCTTAGACATTGCTTGGGCATCTTGCTGGGGGAAAATGACCCATAAGGCTGTCCTGGGACACAGCTGTGCCACATCATCACCATGAATCTCTTCACTATTGCCATGCAGAATACCTACAACCTCCCTTTCCTACGGTGAAAGCATCTGTCTGACAGGCTGCAGTACAGCCCTCATATAATTTCAGTCACTTGCAGCTGAAAAGCATAATATCCCAGAGCCAGGGAGGCAGAAAACAAGCCCAAAGGAGACCTAGAGTCAATGGTGTGGGTGAAGTTAGGCCTTGCTGCTTGGTTTTGAGGTCAGTCTCCTTTATATCAATAATCCCTCTTTTCTTTTAATAAAATTGTATGTAGATAAACAGATTTTCATTTTGAGTTTAAAGGCAGCATTTCTGTCATGTCAATTATGTGGTCATTTTTAATGATTGTGTTTCATTTTAGCAAATACAAAGAGAGATGGGTTAAGCCCAGGAGCTGCAAGTGGGCATAAAGGGACTACATCAAGGGAAGCAATACTTACTGTTCTGTGGATGTAGCAGTGCTGCTGTATCACAGAGACAAACCTCTTCAAAAGGAACCAGGGGAGCTACAGAGACCCAGCTCACTGAGCCAGCTCAGCCTCTGGTAGCAGCTAAGGGCAGGAAAAAGAGCAGCCATGTATTGACTTTTTCATTAATGTGCTGCTCCTGCAGCACGGGGAGAAACGCTCTGTGAACATAACAGAACATATCTTGCTGCTGTCTACCAGCCATGCTTTGTTCTGAAAATTCACTGCAAAAAACATCACCTCCTTGTACTCCTGGCACACAAGAAAACGTGGCTGTAAAAGGCCACAGTGTAGAAACTGCCTTTCAAGTCCTAGGCACCTAGGAATGGACATATTGCTGTTTCCATCCTAGACTGGCCAGAGAGCATGGACAGCTAGGAAAAAAAAAACAATTTCCACACAGAGTGAGAACCTGCAGCCTGCAGTTTTTGGGACAGAGCCCACGTGCAACTCTGCAGTGCCATTTCTGCAGGTTCTTCTAAGAAAGGAATTACACTTAAAGTCCATGTTGAAGCAAGCAGAGGGGAAACAGCTTCTCATTTCTTAGCAGCCAGTAGCAAATTGATGGTGTTTTGGTTTTGTGGCTTGGGGAGGAGTAGATGAAGGCAGGGTCTAGCACCCTGGCAACGTAGGTTGTGTTCAGACCACCTACAAGAGCCTCACTCAGTTGCCATGACTGTTATGGCAATTCAGTTCAATAAAGAAGGGACACACCAGACCCCTAAAATCCAGGTCTGCTGGATCTTAGTTCCCTGTGCAGATGCTGGATGGGAGCAGTCACTGTGCCTAAGTTAGGCACTTGCAGTAGGAGGGTACAATGAAGCCCCGTGTGCTTCTGCCTCAGCTGCAGAACTGGATTGCTTTTTACTCAAGGAGGCTCTGTAATGCTGCCAGGAACTGATTAACATCTGAATCACGTTGTCCTCTGTCTGTGTGGCAGATATAAATAGGTTGCAGTAGAGGTGGGCTGTGTCCATGAGCACTTCTCTCCTTGGGAGATGGTCTTATCTATGAGCACACAAAGTAGAGAAGCCTCAGCTTTCTCCAGCAAACTCCCAAGACATTCCCCTTGTGATGAGGAGTTATCTTGCTGATCCTGTGCTTTGGAATAGCCCTCTGACCCCTTGTCTCAGAGGCTTTACTGCTGGCAGGCACAAAGCCACACGGCTCTCCACTCATTCGACCCACACAGGGCTGGACAGCTGAGGAACCAGCGAAACTGCACCAGCTCAAATTTGCTTTCAGTTCATTATCTGTGTAGTGTCACTATAAAGGTCTGAGCTAATCTTAGCTGCATAATGGGCTGGTAGAAAGTATTCTATTTGTTATGCAAATAAATATTTACTTCAAATGTGGTTTCCCAAAGTATGGTCACCTTGCACGCATCTGCTTCCAAAAATGCATCTGCTTTACAACAAGGTAGTAATTATCCTTTCCTCAAGGGGGTTCAGTTTGAACCTACTATGTGTACTAGACTGCTGGCAAAGTTTTTAATTTTGGTTTATGATGTTTGCAGTTTTTGGAGGCACGGGATCAAACGCTTGAAATGCAATATTCATCTGATACTACATACCAACCCCAAATACAGGTAGGGTTTCCTTGGTGGGATTTTTTCTCCTTCAAGAACAGTTCTTTTCTCCTGCATATTTTTTTTCCTTAAAACATCAGTCAGATGAGTGGATAGATGGAGAAAGTGAGTAACTTCATTTTACTGGTAAAATACCTTAGTGGAGTAACATAATAGCATTATCATCCTTCTTTTTTACTGGTTCTTCTTTTAATCTGTATGTCATAATAGTGTCATTAGAGGGTGACTTCATCTTTTTACCAGGCTATTTCTGCAGTACTTAATGTCTGTTTGATCTTTCATTCAGGTATCTATTACCATACGTATCTATTATAAGTTGAAAAGGTTTTTAGTCTGACATAACATTGGAGAGGAAGAAACGTCAGCTTCATTAAACCTCACAGTTCTAAGACTGGAGGTAAATCACTTATTCAGCACATTTTTTAAGAAACATACTGAAAAGAAATCTTATGAAAATATGTAGTTTTTATTTAT
Organism: Rhabdornis inornatus; assembly: GCA_013397075.1. Classification (NCBI taxonomy): domain Eukaryota; kingdom Metazoa; phylum Chordata; class Aves; order Passeriformes; family Rhabdornithidae; genus Rhabdornis; species Rhabdornis inornatus. Next base: position 99,432 of record VWZS01007735.1, on the reverse strand, counting down.
TTATCTTCTCTTCTCTCTTTAATCCACCTCTTAATGCACATTGCTCTGCTTTCTCCAGAAAGGGAGCAGAGAGTGAAATAGTGTCTTGGATGTAGAAATAAGGCAATTCCTGAGCCCAGTTTCTGCTGGACTGAGCAGCTCAATGAACTCAGGGCTGGGAATAGGAGGAGGAGGCTGGGGGGTGGCATTGCTCTTTAGCTCCTCACACACCATGACCCTGTATTGCAGTGGGTGACTAGAAGGGTGCACCTGTAGTTATCCACTGCAAGGCATCACCTTTCCGCCATGATAAAATTCTGGGGGGGATTAGAGCAGCAGAATACTGTGTCAAGTCCTAGGGCCATCAAAGGCAATAAGGAGACTTCATTTTTTTTCCATCTTGATCTATAATGTGGGGTTGACAGGTAATCTGGTGAATTGGGGCTTGATTCAGCAAGGAGCATAAGGACTTTCATAATTTACAGTGCAATAACCATCCCAGCAAAGCAGACAGAATGGCCATAGGGGTGATGTCTGTACTTATGTGTCTAACTGAACTAGGACTGCAAGGACACAGAGACAGTGATGGCTTTTCTCCCAGGGTTTGTGGCTTTTCATCTACCTGACAATCCTCAGCAGTGGCACCAAGGCTGACAGTCTGGGCATCAAACAACACAAAACTGAAGTCCTTTTGAAGCAGAGAAGTGCAGAATGCATACAGAAAGGCAGGAGAAGGAGGGGAGTTCAGGGAGATGAAACCCAAAGGTATTAGCACACACTGGCTACTAACTCTGTTGAAAATTAATAGCTGATGCCTCCACTTTAGGTTTTGCTCCTTTGAGGGCTCTTGCAGGTGAGTTTAGGCTGTGCTTTAGATATAAATTGATACACAGGCGTTATGTAGACTAGAACAAGGTCTAATTTGTAGATGCCCTGCTGTAAGCCCCTGTATAACTCTAACACTTCTCTTTCATTCAGCTTTCAGTGACATGTGCAGCAGTGTCCTGGTTGTCTTGACTGAAAGAATGATCCTGTGTGTTTTAGCTGGATCTTCTTTGCTACAATCCATAACAGATGCCATTGGTGTTTTTGTTACTATCGCTACTTGGTGGCATTCTCCAACTGCACTTCACATTCCTGAAGCTGAAAGATTTGTTCTCTTAGCCACCAAGAAACACTGCACTCTTATTTTGGAGTCTCCCTGCATTCCAAGATAGCACCGGCAACAGGGGACACGCAAGGGTCAACAGCTCCTCATCCAGCAGCACAACCTCATTCATTGCAGCAAAGAGGTTTTCAGAGTTTGGGAATGCCCTGAAGAGTTTTACCTTCTGTGTCCCAAAATGGATGTCATTTGCTCTTTGTTCCTAGGCAACACAGGGAGACACAGACAGCTGTCGTCAAATATTCTGCACCCAAATTGTCCCTTCCTGGCACTGAAAAATCTCACTGAGCTCACTGGGGGTCTTGAGTTCATACTGGGCATCTTTGGTTTTGTGATTGGTAATGACATCTTTGCCAGACTAAGGAAAAGCTGGCAGTAGGCTTAAAATGTAATGGCATTTGGAAAAAATTGTTCCCAAAACACCTTATCCCCTGCAGCAACTGGGAAAATGAAAGTGAGAACTTTTAGCAATATACACCTTCAGCTGTGTGAAATTCTGCCCTGGATTTTGTTTCTGTTAACCTAATGAATGAGATTCACAGTTGTAAATTATGTCTGTACTGGGCTATGGATAATAGAAACAATACTGAGATTGAGGTGCAAAAGGAGAGATCAAGGTGTTTTGACAAGATATTTTGAACTCCTGCAACATTTTTATATCATTACATCTGAGATGTGAAGTGGGAATAGTTGACATACCCTTGGTTTGAGGAGTTATCACCAGCTTTCAGACTTTTTTTTTTTCCCCTGTGTCAAACTTTTACAAGTAGCCTGTGCAGTTCCTTTTCAGTCACAGCATATAACCCTGGTCATATCAGACGAAATGACCATTACATAGTGACATCTCTATTTTCCCACTTCCATTACTAGAAATCAAAGATTGCATTTCCAAGTTATCTGTGACAATATTGTGTTATTGCTTCCCAGCGGAGAAATGAGACAGATAATTTCTCAGTTCCTTTCCAGACATGCCACTGTATTTTTTTTTTTTTTGCACCAACAACTTTTTCATTTCCTGTTAATTTTTAGTCTAGGAGAAATAGTTTACTCCAGGAGAAGCAGTCTGAGGGCTATTGTACATACCTAACAGTTTGTTGAATAAAGACTAGAAACACATGATATGGTATTGACTTTTTTTTTAATTTTTGAGAGTCTCTCTCAAGTATTATTTTTAAACAAAGGAACTAATTTAGAACAGCAGCTCTCAGTCTGTGATAAACACTGGAAATCTGGTTTAGCACACAGAAAGTCACCAGTTTTTATACCTGTGCCTGTCCCCACAGCAGTGCCATCAGGTCTTCACAATACTGATGCAGAATGTAGCAGTAGGAGATTTTCTACTTTTGTAGATACACAACCTCTTTGGGCAACATAATCTACAGTGATAAAATTGCTCTCCAGTCAGTGTCCACATGGAAGACTTTTTTCAGCCTAATTTTGGCTGCTGCTACTGTAAATTTTTCATACTGCAGCCTATATAGCTGTTCTGGAAGAACACTGTGAGCCAGACCCAGCCTCCATAAATCAAAGCATGCCGAGCCCACGTTAGCTGAGCATCTGGATGGGGAGGCAGGAGATGCCTTTGGGAGTTACTCTGTCTCTTTGCAAGGCAGCCAGGAGACTGAAAGTGAAACTTCTTCCTGGGAGCTGCACTCTCATCATGTTTTTATTCTTAGCTGGCAGAGTGTGGGGCTGGCAGAGGGTCCAGGCTGGACCCATGGTGGGAAGAAGAGTGACAGACAGAGGTAGGGAGTCCCCACAAGGGAAAATCATAAAATCATAAAATGGTTTGGGTTGGAGGGGACTTTAAAGATCTCGTTCTACCCCTCCTGCCTGCAGGGACACCTCCCACTAGACCAGGTTAAAGCTCAAAGCCCCTTCTAACCTGGCCTTGAACACTTCCAGGAATGGGACAGCCACACCTTCTCTGGGCAGCCAGTGCCAGTGCCTCACCACTCTCTGAGTAAACAATTTCTTTCTAATATCTACGTTAAATCTACCCTCATTCAGTTTAGAGCCATTTCCCCCTGTCCTACCAGTCCATGCCCTTATAAAAAGTCCCTCTCCAGCTCACTTGTAGCCGCTTTTAGGTACTAGAAGGTGCTCGAAGGTGTGTCTGGAACCTTCTCTTCTCCAGGATGAACAATCCCACCTATCTCATACATAGAAGAGGAGTCTCCATAGGAGAGGTTCTCTAGCTCTCTTCATGGCTGCCTCTGGACTCCCTCCAACAGGCCCATGTTTTCCTTATTTTGAGGTCCCCAGATCCAAGCTGGATCCCACCTGAGTGGAGCAGAGGGGCAGAATCCCCCCCCTCAGCCTGCTGGTCACACTGCTTGTGATGCAGCCCGGGATGTGGTTGGGTTTTTGCTGGTTCCTGTCCATGAGCACTCCCAAGTCCTTCTTCCCAGGGCTGCTGTCAATCCATTCTCTGCCCAGACTGTGTTTGTTCTTGGGATTGCCCTGACCCAGGTGCCCTTGGCCTTGTTAAACTTCATGTCTGAGGGTGCACTCCATCCCTCAGCCCATGTCACCAGCATGGCAACATGTGAGAACACCAGGCAGAAACCTGAGAATGCCCTTACCCATGTGCACATCTAAAAACAACTGCCATTTTTGTTGGGTTTTCCTAAAATGCATAAGCCACGTGGGTTGTTGTATAGGCACCAATGTGGGAACAATCAGGAGTCCCAACTTCCAAGTGAGTGGCCCAGTGAAGCCCTTTGGTCCAGGGTCAATTCCTAACCTTTGTCTCCCATTAAAATATCATTCAAGTGCTAAAAACGTTCTTCCCACTGGTTATATCATTATGAATGTTTACCCTGCCAGTACCTGGAAAAAATTGCTCTCTGAGGTAGAGCCAAATACCATTACTAGATCTCCAAAAGATTTGACAGTGAAATTAATTAGTTAATCTTTGTAAAGTGCTTTGAAGATGAAGAGCTCACTATGACTTTTAGGTAATGTTATTATAGGTTAGTGAGTCATTTTGTGAATTTAAGGCAGAGGGGTCTCTTTTACAGCATCTTATATCATAACCTTCACCATGTCTGTGGGGCTGACCAGTCTTGTCCTGTTGTCTCCTGCAGCCTTCCCTCTGTCTTAATTCTTGTGCTGCCTCTAATCCTGTAGGGCAAGTCCATGGTCAGGGACTGGGCTTTTTGAGAGGAAATTTCCCCTGGGTATTGAGAATATTCTGCTAAAAATTGTTTTCAGCAAGTTTTACTCCTTGCCACTGCTTCCCCCTTTGCTGGGAATTTTGCCACCTGAGCCTGTTTTGGCAGGTGGCTACTTCTCCTCTGCCTGAAGATTCAGACCCTGACATTCCCAGTCTCCCAGAAAAGGGCAGCCCAATCCACCCTGGCTCGCTGCCCTGGGCCCCACCTGGATGCTCTCTGATCTGCCTGTGGAGCTCCTGGTTGGTATTAGGTCAGGGACTTTCCTCCTGCTCTGTGTTTGTGCAGAACGCAGCAGCCTGGTTCCCCACCAGACTCTCAGATACTGCTGTAATGCAGGTAATAAATAATAACAACCTTTAAACCTCTAGTGCAAATTACAGCCTCATGCAACACCTACATAATTTGGTATAATATTAGCACAGCACCTACCTTGGGAGAACTATATTCAGATAAGAGAATACCCAATATTAACCCTTCCATTTGAAAGCAAATGGAATTATTTAAATGCTTACAGCTCCTTTTCTGCTGCCGTGTGTTTTAAAGGAAAGTAGGAGCACAAAAGGGAAGTGAGGGTGACATAAATAACTGAAGACAAAAGGAATCAAACAAAAAATAGTGAAGTATAATAATGATGTAATTTCTCCTGTATAATATACAAGAACTCTTCTTATGTCTGAATCCCCCTTGCATCTAGCCCTCCATGATTACATTAGAGGAGATGAGCCCTCTCCTAGTGTTTATAGTCTGAGGTTCCAATCTTGCAAACATTTACATGCATGTTTAACTTTATGCACACAATTAGTGCAATTGAAGTCATGCCACTTGCAAGACAAGATGCAACAAGTGAGGGTATCAAACGCTAGGTGGGAAGAGGGCGGCAGACAGATGAAGGGTAGTAATGATAAGATCATGTGGTTACCTGGGCTAACTCTGCACGCTCAATGACTCCAAATGCCTTTTTTATTTTTGAATCATCACTTAAAAAGTTTTCCCTGTCACTCTCTAACTGCTTGTTGTGACTCAGAAAATGCTGGGCTTACTCATGTTCGTATAGTATGTAATTAGTGGACTTTTTCATTTTCCCTTCATAGAAATGATATCTCTTCACCACTAACTAATCCTACTTTAAAAAGAAGAAAAAAAATTACCCCAAGCCTTTCTCATTTACTCTTCTGCTTTCCTTCAATCTGTTTGTGTATTAACCTCCCCCTCTAGATACCTTCTCCAAATGAGCATCTTCTAGTTTCCTGAGGCTTTTCTTATCTTCATTGCAGCTGTCCAAGAGTCAAGATCTGAGGAACAGGAAGGCAGACCAAATATAGCAGACACCCTCCCTTACATGCAGGGTCTTGGGGTTGCGAACCACACAAGGGCTGCTCTTGAAAACAGCTTGGCCTTGATCTGTCCCTCCTGGCTCTTACCAACCAACACAACAGACCATGAAGTCTGGCTGAAATTATGGAATAGCTGGGCCAGCCAGGAAGGGCAAAACACTGTTGTGCAAAGACCACCTTGTTCTCACTCTTCCTTGCTCTTTTGGGAGATGGGAAAGGCCTTTAGGCAGCTAAATCTCTCTCTGGAAGATCTTCCAAAAATGCTGTTTCCCCACAGGCTGCCATGGGAAGTTTTGCAAAGTCAGATTTAGAAAACTCACCCTATGCATCTCTACACATAGTGCTGATACTTGAGGCACATCTGTGGAGCAGGGAAGCTGTTCAAAGTTGGATGGACTTGGGAAGACAATTTAGTTTACACGTAACATTGTTATCACATAAATTAGAATAATTATCACATTTGTGTTGTATTTTCATGATATTTGCTTCACTTAAATTGTTGTTATAAAATAATTTTATGAGTTATGTTGCTATACTCTGCGGCGATGTAAGGGAGTTTTCTGAACTCAATGGTGAGGCCATGTGATTTAATTGCCACACTATTTGTTAATTAGTCTGGGTGAAAATGCCAGCACCTGAGTGTGTTTGGAGAGTGGGCGGTGAGAATGTAGCTTTCTGTGAAGTAGTTCCAAATGCCAGAGAGCTTGAATTTGTGGTTCTGATTTCTTGATGTTCTGACTTCTTTAGCTCTGTCCGCCAAATAGCTAGCATTCAAAGTTTTCATGGGCAGAACTTGGCTTGTGTATCTCATGCATCTGAGTGGAGGAATGTTGATCTGATTCATCACTGGATCACATCTTGTGTAGTGCAAGTGGGTTTGGATAACTCTTGGACGAGGGAGATGGTGTTTTATGCCACATTGCAAGGGTTTGAAGTACTCAAACAGAGGGGTCACCACCAGCCCCCTCAGTGTCCAGCTGTCGTAACTGTACAGCAATTTGCTCGATACCAAAAGTAGACTTGAGTCCACACAGTCTTTGGGTAGTCTTTAGTGATCAGGTGCTAAGACCCTGCAAAGTCTTCATACAGTCTTGGGCCTGCAGGAGGATCTGGTCAAGGCAGAAACACCAGATAGCAAAGACAGTGATGCTCATGCACAGTGTGTATCACTCACAGACATGGGTAATGGAGTATAATAACACTGGCTTTTTCAGACACATGTAGCACTGTTAAGGAAGCTTCTGATGGGGCCCAAGGAGCTACAGGTCCTTTCCTGGCTATTGACCTGGTTGTAAGCAGCAGCAGCCACAAGGCTGTCAGTACTCTCAATGTTAATATGCCCACGCCTTGAGCTGCAAATTGTGTTTTACGTTACGTGTGTTATTTCTGGGCTAAGTTTAAAGTCCAAACATCAGATGAGTTGTGTATTTCAAGGAGCAGTAAGCGTATGCCACACTCTCCTGTTCTTTCTGATGCTACAAAGCAGGCTATGGCAATCTCTGAGCTGGCAGAGTCACTCCCAGCTTTTAAACAGCACAGATGAGAAAGTAGCCATGCTTCTGTCATGTTTTGGAAATACAGGATAAAACACTCCCTACATAATACATGTTTTGATGAATCAAGGCTTAAGGAAGACAAACAGATCTAGAAAGGATCTCCTTGCTGCATCATGACAGACAAAGCAACAGCCTGGCAGGAGAATGACTTGAGGGAAAGGAAGTAAAAGCCTAGCGGTGGACTGATGTTTCCTTCAGTGAAGTCCAAGGCTTTGGGAAAGATTGATTGGCTCAGGGAAGGATGAGGAAAAAGTCCTACTTGTGAGCGGCCTTTGTCTGCCCAAGACCCAAACTGGTTACACACAGATATTAATCACACTGGGAATGTCTGAGTACACATGACATTATCTGGCTCTGGTTTCGTTTTCCTGAGTTACAATTTTCAGCCCAACAACCCACCATAAAGGTGTATCAGAAAGGAAAGGCTGAAAAATATCTGTCAAACCCATTCATTGCATCAATTTGCTTATATATACAGAAATGGTCTTCCTTTTAGCAGGTGGGTAAACCCTTTCTCTACATCATCACTGTCTTCTGCTATGCTGGCCAGAGATGGCAACAGTAAAGATGACAAAAAGAAGTCACTGCCTTGCACAAGCAGGTGGAAAAACTGCTGAGTTCTGCACCACCCTAAAGGTAATTATTTCATTGGCATTTCAGAGCAGAGTCTGCCTATAGGAGAGGGAAACTGCAAGTCACCTGTGCTTAATATTTAAGTTCACATTAATTTATACACAGTGTGCTAAACCATGCCCTCATTTATACGCACACTGCCCCACAGTGATTATGCAAGAGAAACTGAGTGGAGAATTTGATCTAGTGTAATTTCAAAAATAGCACCATGAAGTTAAATTGGTAGAAGTGCAGAGGGACTAAATCCACAGAAGAACATAATGTATGGTATAAAACAGCAAGTTCCGGTGATGATGCTGTCAATGAAAACTCAACACCTGGATGGGTCCCAGCCCAAATAGCAAGCTCTCCCAAACATGCTCCTGTCCATCACATGTATGCAAAGCCACTAGCAGCAAGAAAAGGCATGATGGTCCTGGGCATCTAGAACCTTTGTAGTATAGCAAAGCTCTGGCTGGAGAGCAGAAAAGGTGGGAGAGAATAGGCTGTTTAACCACCCTGCAGATAAGATAATTGTGGCTCAAATTCACAAGTGGAAGGTAAAAATTCACTACATGCATGAAACTAAAACTATTTTATTTCAGGGAAGCTCACAGAGTGATTTAACAGCTTCCTGTGGCTTAGCTGCTATGACACAGTAGAAATAACCTTTCTTCTGTCTGGATCTTAGCAAGTATTGCGTTTCATCCTTGCTGAGTGACCTGCATTTAACAGGTCAGGTGTAAAAATTATCCAAGACTCAGTTCTCAGCATGTTGAGGGTTCATTAGAAATGATGGCTGGTGCAGGATGTACCTGGTACATTTGCCCCTCCTTGTTCACAGAGCTGTCCAGTTCCCCATGTACCTGACCACTGGCCAAGAGGACATCTGGATCCTGCAGAAAGGGGAGCTCTTCCCTCCCCTTTGGATCAGCCAGAGTGGTTCTCCCCTTGCCCTGCAGGCATGGGGCACTGCAGAGAATGAGCCAGCCAGAACCTCCTGCTCCATCTAGGACACAGTGTGCCAGCAGTATCCTGGGGAAGGAAAAGGTTCTGTTCCTAATTGTGACCCTTGCCTTGACTTGTGTGTACTGGTGGCAGCAAGGGCAGCTGCTGCTGGGGCTGGCACTGCCTAGAAAAGTTCAGTGCATTCTATTAATAGGTGGCTGAGAAAAATCAGCATGAACCTCAGCATTAAATTTTTCTGTTTATGTAGTGTTTCTATTATAGCCTCATGTAAAACTATGTCATTGAACTACCACCCTGGCTTGGCCATAAGAGTTTGAGTCTCATATGCAACACTGGGACCCCATCACAATGACAAGTGATGCTGCTTCAGAGAGTATTTCTTACAGGCATCGTGCTCAAATTTCTGCAGTGCTGTACTACATGGTTTCCAAATTGAAAATATTCTGGTGGTGGAATAATACTTCTTTTTTTCCAAACTTTTGTTATTCCCAGGTGCTTATTTAAATTTTATGGGGACATAATAACATGGTATCTTATGCACCGTTATGATGTGTCAGGTTTGTAAAATTTAAAAAAAAGTTCACTGGAAGGACCTTCAGACATTTAAATATCTGGCAGCACGGATGGGACTCATCACACCTAACACCAGCCACCAAAGTGGCACATGTCTAATCTAAGTGAGCCATCTCACATCCCAAAGAGGAGCTCAGCCCTGGCAGAGGGCAAGGCATCCTCCCTGCAAAACGCAGTGTTGGTAATTTCATGGAGGTTTCTGACTCTTTCCACTGACCCCGGCTGCAGCTGAGACCCATGGATTATATGAGACACATGAATTTTAGAGACCTAATTTATGGGACATTGATCCAACACTAGTGTGAAATGTGATACTAGAGTTATCTGTACAATGCTGCTACAGGCACATGTAACTAGTAGCTAAAGCTTCCTGCATGTATATTTTAGGCACTTTTAAAGTTAAAACTTAAAGGGTTAGGAGTCAGTGACTTTTATTCTTCTCGTTGACCTTGATGCAGCTGAAACCAATAGAAGAGACACTTGGTGTTGAAAACAAAAACTCCTTGGATGCTAAAGGTTTTGCGTAAGATCACTGTGGGAGCTTCAGGCAGGTAAATAAGTCACCAGGCAGCTTAGGTGTGTAAAGTTACTACAGATCTCTTGAATTAGGTCCAACTCATCTCCTTTTTATATCAACATAGGGCCCCATAGGCCCAAGGCTGTGCTTATGCTTTTCCAGCATAAGTGTTTTTCTGTGTGCAAAAGCTCCGTCTGACCAGAATGTTATGAATATAATTTCTAAAGCTTTTTGAGATCCCTGGGTTTGATGCAGTGTATAAATGCGAATGCTACTATTGAAGCTGCTGCACTACTGAAAGTAGAACTTCAGTGACACAGAAATAAAGGTTTCATAATTATTTGATACGATGGATCAGTTAACGATTCTCCTGTGAGTAGCCAACAACCTAAATTTGCTACAGCCCAGTCTTTACATTTGGGGCTCGCTCTCCTCCTCACCTTTCTTGGAATGCCAGCTATGATGAGCAAGCTATTTTCAGTTTCTTATTAGGAAGCTGCCTTTGGACCAGTTCCTACACTACTTAGCATTTTGCCTGAGTAGCAAATTCAGGATCTGGCCGTAGGAAACCTGTTCTCTTGGCACATTCTCTTGGCCAATTCCTTGCCAGTGTAGTTACCTCTAGTATCTGCTATGTGCTGTCTGCAGTGGCCTGTGCAGGCACCTCTAGGAAGATGGAGTTGTTGTGACACTTGTCTCACAAAAGAGCCTCTCCAGCTCTTCACTTTGAAGGTCCACTAAAAGGCGTGTCTATGATGACACATCTGCTCTGGTATTTTTTTTTCTTCTTTCTCATATTAAAAAGTACCGTGATAAGTTCTTGTCGCTGTGCCAGGACGTCACTCGATACGTGTAGAGGAGAAACAGTTTAAAGCTACTTGACTAACAGCTTCCTCTGTCAAATATGACATTAGAGTTATGATTGTCTCTTTTTTATCTCTTCACTTTGATGACAGGCTTATCTGAGGTAGTGAGACAAAGAGCTGAGTTGATTCAGCCTACAATGCTGTGCAGGTGAGAGTTTTGAGATCAAGTACAGCTGTTCGAAGGGCAAGTCCTAGTGCTGAATGACAGCTGCTTTCATCAGAAGCACGGCTTGTTTTTTCTTTCTTTTTTTTTTCTTTTTCTTTGTATTTTTTTTTCTGACAATGCCAAGAAATTCAACTGAAGCTTAAGGAATGTGCAAGCTTAAATATCAAAATGTGACTGCTTGTGTAATAATGTCAGTCTGAGCTACTGACTCCTTTTGATATTCTTAGACCAGATCAGATGCTCGTAGAAAATCAAATGTGTTGTTGCTGATTCTGGTCAGGAGTGAATCTGTTTACCAAACCTCTGTGTGTGGATCTGACAGTACAGGATATCACACCTAGTGCAATACTGCATGGAATATTAATATTCCTGATTTGTTGCTAGGAAGGGGCTGCAGCTTGCTCAGTTCTCTGCTTTTCAATCAGCACTTTCCCTGACCACACTTTTTACCGTTTTTTGTGGAGCAAAGAGATATTCCACTCCTTCTCCTTCCCTGCCACCTGACCTCTCAAAACCAATTGTTAGTGATTTGATAAGTTCATTAGCCCACTCTCCAAAAGCCCTCAGATACTATATACGTTATTGGGACTTTCATCGTGTGGCTATTTTGAATTTCCCAGAACACTCCCATATGCAGATGCAGGATGAGGTTTTCCAAAAAAAGTGCTCAGCCTTTATTGCATGAACAAAATCTCCCATGTCAGCAAGCAAAGAGGTATGTGCTTATCCAAGTATTTATCTATGCCTGCAGGTATTTGAAGTTTGTGAAGGAGTGCAGGGTTTGTACATGCACTGGTTGGACTATACATACATGTTATTAAAAGCTGGATATAACTAGGGCTCTCTCTCACTCTGCCTATCCAGGAAGGACTACACTTATTTTTAAACCTCAGGTTTTCTTGTGTCCCTTGAACAGAGCCTGATTTTTTCCCTACTCTTTCCATTCTACTTGTCTGCTATGTCACAAATATTTTATCTTCCAAAACCATCAGGCACATGACCCCATTGATGCTTTTTACTATTTCCTCTTGTTTTTCCTCAAAGACCATTCAAGAAATCTTACTTCCTAGAACTGATAGATCCTGGCCATGGGACATTGAAAAGCTTGAGGATAAAGACACTACTTTTATTTCTATAATGAGCATGTCAGCCAGGTCTCTGTAGAAGTACTTTTCCAGAATGGTTTTCTTACCAGCAGGAGACATTCCTTTTTCTGCCATGAAACATGTAGGAGCCTAGGAGTTTATCTTAGGTGAAAACAATCATTCATGTCAGCCAGTAAAGACACTGGAAATAAGAAGGTTATTTGTAGCCACTACAATATTCCAGTATATGGTACTTTTGCAGCTATTGATTGATATTCACTGAAACCTAGAGAGAGTAGATTCTATTAATACCAAATCTACCTATTAATCTTTATTAATATTAAAACAGAAAGAGTCATGTGAAGAAACCCAGGAAAGTCAGATGGTTTGTACATACTGCAGCAATGTCTAATATTTATGCCATTACCACTGCACAAAAAGAGAAGAAAAAATGCTGGTGATTCTCTATTTCCATATACGCATTATAGCTTAATATATTATACTGTAACAAAATTATGGACTGATACACTTGAGGAAGAGACTTCAAGCTGTGAAATTATCTCTGCGTTAGGAACTTGCTCTCACCCAGATCCTACCACTGAAGTAATGTAAAGGGAAATCCTATACTCCATGGGATCCTGTTCTCACACTGAGGGGCACCAGTGCCATTATGACATATCCTCCACCTCATGTAAAGCCACGGAATGTAAAGAGATATAGGAAAAGAGAAGTATGTGTCTCATTTCAAAACTTCTTGGAGCAAGATTTAATTTAATTTTAAATAGGAATCTGGGAGAGCAGCCACCTTGTACTACTGCAGCAATGCAGGCTTGCACAGGGATTAGGAGTCTAGCACTGCAGAAAACCAACACCATTTTAGTGCCATTGAAATTTGAGGTACTGGGTACCTAGATACTTTTGAAAATCTCAGTATGCCTTAAGTTGCCCTTCTTGACATCTAAATATCTTTTAAAAATATGGCCACTTATCTTCCAACAGAGACTTCAAAATGTTAGATCCTTTCATCATTAGAGTCAGAGTGGTAGCTAATTGTTACTGAGGAGCTTTTCACTGTGGCCAAACCCAACAATAACAAGCAATAAAAATCCAATAATCCAAGTGATCGACTGTGTATTGAACAATTCTTCTGAGAGCACAGTGCAAATGGCACAATCCTGGGCATACTAAAGAGAGTGAAAGATTAAAAACCTAAATGAACACAGAAAATGTCTGTCACGTCAGATACATCAACTCTGTCAGTCCAATACATACACTTAATTAAAATGGTTCAACCATCTGTCCAAGAGGGTGCATGGGAAAACTTTAATTGATCGTCTCAGTTTTTCCAAGCGATCAGGAAATAGGGCTGAAGCTAGCTCTCCTGGAATGGATTTAAGAATTATAAAACTGACAGTTGGGGAATTTTCTGCTGTATCTATTTTAAGCATTGCTTATTTCTCCCCACAACTTTGACAGAATTGGACGATTCAAAAATATAGATGCATCTGAAGTACCAAGAAGGTGAATGAATGACATGCCTGGGTGACAGCCAGCCCTTGTGCCCGAGGGGCGATATGCTGTGAAGAAGGGTAGGTGCTTTCCTGCCCTCCCTGGAGGGCACTGCAGACGAGCACAGGCAGCTTTCATTTTCCACTGGGGCTCTCCAGGAGCTCAGTGAATGGAAACAGCTGAGAGAACATGCAGGATCCCTCACTGCTTTATTCACCTCACCCACCTCTTCATCGGGTCTTTGCTCCAGAAAACGATGCTAAGTCAGAGTTGTGTTTGCCTGGGTGTAGCCACCTCACTTGGAGTTGTGCCTAAGGTGGTGGATCCTGGGATGAGATTCAGCTCATTTTACTTCACCTGCCTAAAAGATATCAAGTCTGAGATGGTCACCTTACGAAATCAGTGAAAGAAAGGCCCTTCTAGTAGGTGGGTGAAGCTTTCTGCAGCTCGTGCTGCTGTAGGCCTCCAGAAAGTCATTAAGTTTAGAACTCGTTTCCCTAGAAGACAAGCTGTAATTGCCACTGAAGACAAGTGACCTCCATTCATGCTTATCTTCACAGCCACTGGCTTTCCCAAACCAGACCCTTCCTGATTGCTTTTACCTAAATTCAGTCTTGGGGTTACAGTCTAAGGTGGCTAGATTTATCTTCTCCTTTGCAGCATCCACTGTCCTCTGCCATTTACTAATCTACAAAAGATGAAGTTCTTCTGTCAGTCATCCTCACAGAAATATCCTAAAGGACAAAGGGGGAAAGTGATACACATTCTTCATATGGAAACTTCTGTATGAGACAAAAAAACCCCAAAACTGGATATTCTCTTGCCCCTGAGAGAATGTTTGCCAGGTGGCCCAGGTCCTTCGAGCTGATTGTCATTCACCAAATGTCTGAAATAACAGCCTCCACTGATGAGGTGAGGAAAAGCTCCAGGGCAACCACTGAAGCAGGGACAGCTGACACAGGAGCAATCACTTTTGTAATCATCCCCTTAGGCCCTTCAGAACCGGGATGGCAGGACGTTACCCAGCATTCTATCACCAGCCTCTGCAATGTTATCGTGGCTGCCTACTCTCGCTAAGACACACTGACTCCAGCGGTGTTTCATATTCCTTGTTGTGGGAAGAGGTTTATGCCTCCTCGTTGCTTCACTAACAGCTAGAGGAGGTAGCTGAGCAGCGGTGGGAGCAAAAGGAATACTCCTTCTGCCTGCTCCTTAGCCTCAGGAAACAGCAGGGTTGGGCACACCCTGCTCCAGTAGGGTGGGTGGGAATGGAGCTTCAGAAGACTGTCTCTATCCCTTCAGACCACTAACAATCTTCCAGTCCACTCAGGTGTTTGAAAAGTGGACAGACCCCAGGCACCTTTGGTATCTTTCTTTGAGCTGGACACAGCCACAGCAGTTGGTGAACACGTGTGTGTGGGTCTGCTGGTGGGAGGTATGTGTGGATGGCACTGCCATGGCATTCCAGCACTCCCCTGAGTGCCCTGGGAATCTAGCTCTCTCTGTGGCTGTCTGGGCAAGACCTTGAGGCCCATGAAGAACTTTGAAATGCTTCTTGTGTGTGTGCAGGGAGCTGGGTGACTGGTTAATGGGTGTCAGGTGAGCAACAATATGCTGAAAACAACCAGTGATCAGAGCCCTTTCAGAAGTGTTCCTGTCTTGTGAGGATAGCAATGTTTTCTACAGGCATGTCCCAGTCTAGCTACACAAGTCCTGCAAAAATGCGGAGAGACAGCAGTCAGGCAGAAAGCTTGTGGGAAGGCTCATGAACTGGGACATTCTGCTGGGCTTGCTTCCATGGTATGCCAAGTAATTCCCTTTGAGGTTGTTAACCTGCCCTTGGTCCCATCTCCAGCCTCCCCACACATTCTCTCCTCTTTTCCTTCCATCCATCTGCTCTCCACTTCTGAGCTGATATCTCTGCCGTGAGCACAGACCTCTGCCCTGTGCTATATAACCAAACTGTAGCTAGCACTGCCATAAGCTGAGCCTAAAGCCATGCATGTGTGTTTTAGCAGTGCCCATGCCCTACACCTGACTGCCCACTCTACACCTTTCTCCATGAGGAAACTTCACTGTTGTCCTGCCCTGGCCCTCTCTGCTTGTGGTCATGGCATCCAAGGTCAAGATGTGCTCTCACCCAGAGAGCCAGTTTGGGAACAGATTAGCTATTTTGTCTGTGTTTGAAAAGTGGGCAACTTCCACTCCTGAACATCCTCCCCTGTGCCTGTTGCACTGTCCCAGAAGCTCCCAGTGACAGTACAGGTCCTCAGAATTGTTTTTTAGCTTGGTAGCCTTTTCCCAGTGGGGTCATGCTATTTATTTGTATTCACTGAGGCAACACCTTATCTTCCAGCCACATGAAGCTTGATGTGTTATTACTCTAAACTAATTTTCTCATTTAATTTCAGGAATATAATTGTGTGATTTGTTTGAAGGCTCCTGCTTCCATACACAGTAGCTACTGTTTGCTGAAATTTACACTGTATTATGACACTTCATTTTTCTGATTAAAAATAGATTGTCACCATCCCAGTGTTCTGGTGTACTGATTGAGTAGTTAAGCTCTCTGGGTAAACTGGGGAGAGTTTACAAGAAGACATATCCTTAGTATTTAAAATACACTTTAAGAGGAATGACTAATTGTGTGGGAATAATGTCATCACTATGTTTGCATTATAGCTTTATGATCAAAGACAGACTTCTAAGATATAATCTAAGCTCACTTAAATCCTAATGAGAAATTACATGGGAATGTTGGTATTTCAACTATCCACAAGAGTAGCTGAGCTCAATTATCCCAATGTCATAAGGGATTTGTTTGGATAATTGAGACTTCTGACCATTGAGACAATGTTCATTGTAACTAATAGGCACGCAGGGATAAATCTCTATTTTGAGGAAAAGGGAATTGTACACAGCTACAGCTTTGAATAACCAAGTTGTACGGTAAACCCAGTTTGGATTCCCATGGATCCGTGTGGTTAATAAATAAGTAACAAGGCAGGCCTGGAACTCTTCTGAAGCGTTCTTCAATTGGTTTGTAAACATGATCATGTTAGTACAGAGATAAATGGCTCCACCTGTTACCCAGCCCTGCAAAATTTATCAACTTGAGATTAAAATCTCTTTGCCTATCCTTATGATGAAGTTCATAATTATGAAAAAATGTATCGTATATTACTCGCAAGTCAAAACAAATACTGTTCCTTAGATTAGTGGACCAGCACAATTACACAAGTCTGCCTAATACTTTCTCCTTGAACTAATTAATAGGGTGCAAAAATGTACTAAATTCTTTGTAAGGGTGAAGCCTTTTTACACTTGCTAAAGACATCTTTGTCTTTCTGTGTCTCTTTGAGCCAATATAGCAGTTGGGGCCAGCTGGACAAAATTCACTCCATGCTACTATGGTTTAAGAGTCATCCCAAGACAATAGAAAGTATGAAGATGAGAGCAGAGATATGGGCAAAGAGCTCACTGTGTTTCTATCTGAAGACAGTGAAAATAGGTCAAGTAGGTTTGTTTGTCTGCTAATGAAGTCTGTCAGAGCTTTCCCAATTCTTTTTAGGAGGAGGCTCTTCTTGTAACACATAATAGTATCTGACTGGCTGAGAGAATAAAGCAAGTACTGAAATTTTTTTTGAGAGCACCTTAGGATCACGTCCCTCACTGAATGTTAGTAAAAGGCTGTGCTCAGAATTCACCTCGATTTCTGAAGACTGTTTCAATTAATGAAGTTTTTAACATCTTCAACTAGTGTTAACAAGCAAACAGCGTAGAGAATGCAAAAAAAAACCAAAAAGAAAAAAAACAAACCAAAAACAAACCCAAAACACAGAAAAATAGAAAAATTAAGAATATCTTGCTGCCATTTTAAATTCATGACATTTCTATGTCTTGTGTACTGCATGAACTTCTGGTAGCTCCCTGTCTAAGGTAATAAGAAAAGGAATAAGAATTACTGGAGCAATCAAACAGCTTGCATACAAGCAGAGGCTGAATAGACAAGGTTCCTTTAATTTGGACAAGAGAAGATATATGATAAGAGATCTAAACACACATGAATGCTGTGAATAAGAGAAAGAGGAAATGATGAGTCACAATTTTCATAATGGCAGCAGGTTCAACATTGTAAAAGGGTGATTTTTTTGCGCAATAGGACCATACTAACCTGGTGCTACAGGATGTGGTGAAGCATAGAAATGCAGTAGGTTCAAAAAGGCTAGAAAAATTCCAAATGAGTCAAAATGGAGAGTGGTGGCTATTAAAACTGATGATCCATGTGCAAATCTGGTTAATGGAAACCTTTATCTACTGATAGCCAGAACTGGAGATCATGTATTTAAAGAGATGTATTTCAAAAAAGACTGGCACTTGGCACTTGGTGCCATGATCTAGTTGAGGTGTTAGGGCATGGGTTGGATTTGATGATCTTGGAGGTCTCTTCCAACCTAGTTATTCTGTAATTCTGTGATTCTGTGATCAGATGACATGGTAGCACTATGTTGTATTATTTTTCTTAGGCCCTTTCCTAGGGATCTAGGCAGGCCAGGATACAGGCAGGAGAGATGTTAATCTATTACTCTCAGTGTGGCTGCTGTTTGGAGGGAAGACTCTGCCTTTGTGGAAAGCAGGATGGGCAGTCCTGTTGGCCTTGGGGCCCAGAAATGTTCCCTGTCCAGCTGAATTTGCTGGACTGGGTGTTGGCAGTGTGGCTGTACTTACATGACTGACAAGGGAAACTCCTCTAATACTGGCTGAAGGAAACCTCTGAGTGGGACCTTCTGAAGGCTTCTCTCATATACATGAATTTCAATGTGAAGTAGAAGATATTATTGAAAAGTAAGTTCAGGGATTTTAATCTATGGAAGGGTGACCTCTGAATCCCTAAGAAATGCCTAGATATCAGGAGACAAAATCAATGAAATGTGAGTGCCTCCTGAAGAAGGTGGCAGCAAAGGGTTATTTAGAATTTGTGCCATATTTTTTTCCATGAAAGGTAGGAAACTACCTGAACACATCTTTTAAGTTCTCACTTGGATCAGTTTGAAATCATGATTAAAATTACAGTTGCCCAACCATGGATTTATCTGGCTTCTTATATAAGGTTCAGAAATTACCATGGGCAGTATAAGGCACAGTGCCAGTGCCACACTCTAAATTAACTGGGAGAATCTGGTTTTGCATTATGTACCACTCTACTATTAAGAAGATGGGCAGACATGTTAGACAGGACTTATTCCCACTTGATTGATCTTGGCTTTATACTATTTTGGAAGCTAAGTACTTTAACCTTTATCCCATTGCTGCTTGGTGTGATGTAATAGTAGAGCGCCTAAGTGCATTTCTTATCAGAAGCATCTTAAATCACACACAGTTTAATCGAGCTATTAAAAAATAAAGTTTCTTCTCTTGCTTAGTCTATTTTCCATCCTCAGTGACTGAAGTCCACTGGTAGAAGTCAATCATATCAAGGAGTGATTGGCTTCTTCCCTTGCTTTGCCTCATGGAACCACTACCCACCTTCTCTTGGTGTGCTTCTCAGGGCTCTGATCAGCCAGGCTGCATCACAGCAACACACTAGAGGCATTATTTGAATTTCTAGGGTCATATCTGGCACTATATGACCCTACAGTGTTACTAGAGACTAACGAAGTTTGGCAAGCAAGAGGGCAATGGCTGGGAATTCACATGGTCTCTGTGAAGCAGTGTCCCACTGGTGGGGTCTGTTGTCTGACTCACTTTCAGTCCTTCAGTTTTCATGTTGCTTTTCTTCTAAGGTAACCACACCATAAATCTTGTTCTGAAACATCACATTCCCTTTTCATGGAGGGCCATGGGGCAGTGCAATCAGGACACATGCAATGGCACTCTGCTTGGGAATTGGTACCCTCAGTGTCATCTGCATTGAAGAGACCGGGGAGGCAGAGCTGCCAGTCTGACAGAGACTGGATACTTTTCCAGTCACCTGAGAGGGACAGACACAAATTCTGAGTCTAGATGGTCTAGACTAAACCTCTACATCTGTCTGGGATCTGAATAGAGCATGATATCACTTTTTCACTTTATGATTCATGTTGTATCTTAACTTATCTGACTTGCTTTCAAAATAATTCTCTTTATGCCAGATTTCTCCCTTGTCTGTTCTAGTCCATGGGTCATAGTGGAGGATATGCATCACCCTGGAGATGGCATCATTAGTTTCCACTCTGGGGTCAGGAAGAGGCTCATCAGCAGAAAGCACCTGATACTATTAAGCCTTCAGTTGTCATGGCTACCTTCCTTCTGCCTCACTCGTGGAATTGCCTTGGGAGATTTAATGGAGAAGACACTGGAAATCTTGCATTGCTGCAACTTCTTTTTGATAGATTGTGAGATCCCTGGGTTTCTGTACCTTCCCTGGAAAGTATTTTCATCCTCAGGTTCTCATCTGAGTCAGTCCACAACAACAAGCAAAGGATGAGACTTGGCTGAAAGAACAGCTGTGGAAAGAGAAGGGAAAATGAGTAAAAAGCAGAAGAAAGTCCGTGAAAACAGAAATATATCACTAAAGGAGAGGTAATGATGAGAATCAGGAAATAATGCAGATTGCAGGAGAGAAAATGGGGAGCAGGTTGAGAGAAGAGCAAGAGATCAGAAAATAAGTGAAAACTAGAACTACATTTTCCTTTCTGCCAGGCTGTAGCACACCAGGAAAAAATAGGATTTCAGCAAAAAGACCTCCATAGATCTCTTCTCCAGTACTGCAGGAATTGGCTCCTATTTGTCCCTAGATCTCTCTCACCCACTGACACCCACATCTGAAAGACAAAGTGAGATTACCGCACTTTTGCTTGTTAAACCTAAGCTGATAAAGGAAGACAGGGGAACCTGGTGCCGTGAATGGTTTCAGACAGTCTGAGCCCATGAGCCACTCACCAGGGTTAAGCACAGAGGCAGGAGAGCATGAATCCCAAGTGTGCTGTCCCCAAAGATAGGCACATCAAATGGCTTAATACCTGTGGAGGAACAGGCTGGCATTCCTGTACAGGAACCTGAGGAGGAAAGCAAAACTATGGGCATTTAATGCATCTAATGTGCCAGACATTTATCATTTAGCCTAACCCAATATAGTACATTTCTGTACCTTTATCAAAATGTTTGTGATGCATTTTAGGACTCAATATTGAGAAAAACACTATGGGTGTTCTTATTCAGTGATAGGTTTTAACAGGTTATGTGGGTTACATTAGTGTAATTCAGTAGCAATGTGTTACAGATTCATCTCTTTGTAACACAGAATTTGGAATTCTTTATTTGGAGATCATGTACTTCTGCAGAAAACATCTGTGGTTCTCATTTTCAGGCACTAAAACAGATGTTATCACTGCCTTTATTGTGGGTGTTGGCCAAAGCTTAGACTTCTGCTTGCCTGGAATATGCTTTGGGCTCCCTCTTTCTCCAACAAAATCACTGAAAATATAGGAATCCTTAAACTGAAAGTTTAAGCCCGGTCAGTACAGGTCATCTCCCAGTCCTTCCCACTGGCTGACTCCAACCTGATTGCCCACAGTCTTTGAAAATTATTACCTTGGGTTAGGCATAAGGAAGCCTTAAAGATACTTTTCTCCTTTAAGACAAGCATTATCATTTTAAACATTGCTGTGGAAGTGGCAGGATGCTGATGCACCGAAATATTTGCAACAATTTTTTTTACAATTAATTTTTTTGGGGGTTAAGGAAAGATCCTTCATCATGCATTTAATTTACCTACACTCCATCACTGAACAGAAAGTGCCTCCGAATGTTCAGGATTAATAAAGAGCATGCAGGCCTATTTTTAGACTTGATTTCATTGCTTGTTTCCTAGGCGTGTTCTGTGATTGAATGACCTTTTATTTATTTTTTATTAGGATATTAATTAACAGTCATTTAATTTTTTGAGATTAGTTTCCTCCTCAGACACAAACACTGTCTGCTCCCTCTTTCTCTTAATGTATGAACCATTTGCTACATGCTTACAAAATGATATCAAGTGCAAATCTAGTCCTGATAAGCAACCTTGACAAGGAAATTACTTAGCATTCAGTGTTCATAGGAAGGGAGGGTGGGAGAAAAAGGGAGAGAAGGAAAGGGAGAGAAAGGATAAGATCTCAAATGAAATCAGCACAATGTACTCCTCTAGGATTGGTTCTAGAGCAGATAAGCTTTCTATTCCTTCATAAAAAGGTCAAAGAGTCTCGGCATCAAAACTGTATTTACCAAAGTTTGCTGTCATTTGGTGAATTGATCACACACACAGTAAACAAAGCTTTGTAAATATGAAATCAGATTAGCATTTTCAGGTTTCTCAAATGCAGCATTCTCTATAAAATGGTTGGGCATTTTTCTTAGACATTTAAATCCTATGCAAATAGTTACAGCAAATATATGAATCAGAAAAATGCACTTTCAACTGCAGTGACCACTCCTTTCTGTATCTCCTTTTATTTGAAAATAGGCAAACACAGGACTGGGTTATTTCTATTTGCTTTTTCTGTTGAATGTTTTTAATGGTTTGTACTGACAGAGGAAAAAAAATGATGTTTAGTTAAAGTTGATACAACCCACAAGTGGACATGTCAAAACAAGCTATAGAAAGTTACTTTTGATGTGTTTTATTGAGATATCTATGGTACTTTCCAATTGCTTTATGCCAAAAAAGGTAGCTCTACTCAAAAATTATTTCTTTTGAAAACCACAGATACAACTTGTCAGCTTTTTAAATGTGCTCCAGTATATTTAAAGAGATCCTTCTTAAACTACCAATTGTCTACTGCTGAGGGAAAAAAAAGGGCAAGTAATACAATGAAATAATGTCAAAAATCTTTACATGAAGTACTTGATTTTATTCAAATAGTGATATTAGGTCACTGTTATTTGTACGTGTATGTACATCTGTTTTTGTCTTCGGTAGTTGCATGTGCAGGAGTTAAAAAGTAGCAGTGCAGAAAAGCAAGCTATTATCTCAGTGACTGCAAGTGCAAGTGCTCTGAGCCAAAACTACAGAATATTTGATGACACTCGTGTGTCCTTTCTGTTTCTTCCTCTCACTGCAGAGAAGTAATCCAACCTGAAATTTTCCAGGATTTTCTGTTTCCTCCTGTTTTAATCAGACCTTTAAACTGCTAAACTGCTACTGAGGGGGGAAAAAAATCCACCAAAAACCTCAGTCTCTTTCCGTACACAGAGATATGGTTTTCCCCACCTTAAACATACATGGTTTGAGTTCAAAGGCTCAGCTTCCTGAGTGATAGTGGAGGTCTGTTGTTTAGCCAAAGGATCAAGAGGATACTGGGCTCTGAGATGTCAGAGAGCATGTCTAGGCAGGGGTGGGAGGTTTATCAGTGAAGGTGGGAGGGTTGGTAACCTTGATGCTTAATTACCCCATCTTATCCATGGCTGCTGTAACCACAGGGTGAGAAAAAGGGAAGAAAACAAAAGCCTAATAAAATGGCTTGTGACTTTTACACCTAGGAAGTGTGTGAGCCTGGGTGCCTGTGCCTTCCCCTCCTGCTGTGGTGGAGAGCTCCTTGCCAAAGCCCTCTCCTTTGAGCCAGGAGCCTCAGGAGAGCTGCCCTGGCCCAGGGATGTTGATGGACAGAGGGACACACACAGCCCTGCTCAATAGCACTGGGGACATCCATGGTAGATGCCACCAGGCCTAATGGAGAAACTAGAGGTGATGCCCATGGAAGAGTCAGACACCACCAGCCCTCCAGGAATATCCACCAAAGTAGTGCAGGTACAAGCTCAGATTGGAAAAAAGCAAAGCTTGCAAGGATGAGAGCTCCCATGGGAAGTTCAATAGTCCCTGAGAAGTAGACTTCTTCAAGAAAGACCAAGTCCTTCTGAAGAGCAGGCATCTCAAAAAGCCCTCACACTGCCCAGGAGCCTCTGCCTGAGTGGGTGGGAGACACTTGGACCTGGCCACCCTGCAAACACTCGTGGTTAAAGGGACAAAAGGTTTGTGGTCACTCTTAGAGAAGTCATGCAAATATCAGCCTAAGAAGAGCTTCCCTAGTTTATTCAGGGCTGGGAGCCCTGGGCTGAAGCTCTATCTCCCCAGTATCAGGGTAGCTTTTCCACACCATACTTGTTCTCATTACCCCTGCCAGTGGGTGGCCCTCATTCCCAAGGTGGAATGGGTAGGTAGACAGTGCTCTCTGACATGAGATGGAGTCTTTTATGCTTCTGTATCTATATATGTGTGTGTGTCCTTGCACCATGCACTCTGCTTCAGAAAGAAGTACCTAAAACATAAAATCCATCATAATAGAGCAGGGTGGAGAAAAATGAGAAGAGGAAAAGTTGTAGATGATTTTAATTTGTACAAAATGTTTACCGGTGTTTTGATAAAACTATTGCCATAATGTATTGCAGTCTCTGGTAACTTAGACAGCTTTTAATGCACTAAGATGTTGTGATTTTCACTGTTTTCGTGGAATTGTAGAATCATTTAGGTTGGCGAAGACCCTTAAGGTCATGGAGTACAACCATTAATCCAGCACTGCCGCTAAACCATGTCCTTAAATGCCACATCTACACACCTTTGAAATACCTTCAGGAATGGTAACTTCACCACTTCCCTGAGCAGCGTGTTCTGATGCTCCACAACACTTTCTGAGAAGAATTTTTTTCCTGATATCCAATCTAAATGTTCCCTGGCACAGCCTGAGGCCATTTCCTCTTGTTCTGTGGCTTTTTACTTGGGAGAAGAGACCAACCTGCACCTGGCTATGACCTCCTTTCAGGTAGATGTGGAGAATGACAAGGTCCCTCTTGAGCCTCCTTTTTTCCAGGCTGAACACCCCCAGCTCCCTCAGCCATTCCTTACAAGACTTGTGTTCCAGATCCTGCACCTCCTTGGTGCCTGTCTCTTTCTCCCACACAAATTAGTGCCATCCACAAACTGATTGAGAAATCTCCACTTGATCCCCACCTCCAGATACAAATAATAAAGATGTTAAACAGTACTGGCACCAGCTGAGCCCTGGGGCACACACTTGTGACCACCCAGAGTTACAGCCATGGATGTAAATCCATTCCCCACCCAACATCCAGCCAGTTTTTATCCAGGGAACAATGCACCAGTCCAAGCTGTGAGCAGCCAAATTCTGCAGGAGAATGCTCTGGGAAATGGTGCCAAAGTCTTTACTAAAATCTGTGTAGGCACATCTACAGCTTGTCCCTCACCCACTGAGTGGGTCACACTGTCATAGAAGGAGATCAGGTTGGTCAAGCAGCCTTTCACAAACCCATGTTGGCTGGGCCTGGTCCCCTGGTTGTCCTGTACGTGCAGTGTGGTGGCACTCAAGATGATCTGCTCCACAGCCTTCCCCAAGGTCAGGCTGACAGGCCTGTACTTCCCTGGATCCTCCTTCCACCCCTTCCTGTAGAGGGGTGTCACATTTGCCAACCTTCAGCATTAAGTACCTCAGCCTTTCAGCCTTTTCCTCATCCTTCATCACTGTTTTTGCTGCATCAAGTGAAGGATGAAGATTCTCCTAAACCCTCCTTTTACTGATGGTGCATTTATAGAACTAATTTTAAATTGTCCTTTACAACAGCAGCTGAATGAAGTTCTATTTGGGCTTCACCCCTTTTAATTTTCTCTCTCCATAAACTCATAACATCCCTGTAGTGTTCCTGAATGGCCTGATTGTTCTCACAGAGCTCATAAACTCCTTTTTTTATGTGCCAAATTCCAGCCAATGGTCTCTGTTCAGCCAGGCCAGTCTTCCACACTGACACATCTTTCAGCACATGGGGTCAGCCTGCTCCTGTACCTTTATGATTCCCTTCTTGAAGAATGTTCAGCCTTCCTGGACCACTTTGCCCTTCAGGACTTCCTCCTGAAGGACATTGCTCTCTAGAAGTCCAAGATAGCAGTTCTGCTGACTCTTGCTCCTTATTTCTCCTCGAATCAAAAAAACTCTATCATTTAATTTCATTTTACTCTCTTTTTAGTTTCTTTGTGTTTTGTCTTTCGAGAGATGTTGGTGAATTTCCCCCTTTTTGGTGCTTCTGAGCCTCTTGAAACATAAATCTGCTGGTATGGAAGATACATAACGATAAGATTAAGAGCACTGTTTTCCTCTTTATACAAGAATTTATTAAAATAATTTTTCATTAAATTGTAAGTTGCATGATTCTAACTTTTGCTACTGCAAATGAAGACTGTGTTGACACTATTACCGTGTTCATGAAGAAGGTTGTGGTGGGTTCTACTGTAAAGGTGGCATCAGAAGAATATAAACATCTCAGGAAGAAAGAAGAAAGAAGAATTTTAGCCTTGATAAATTCATCTGTATTTGGCATGGCAACTAAAGCAGACCGAAACAGCCTCAAATTCATTCTTAAATAAGATTGCCTGTAACTTCATCTGAGTATCTGAGCAAAAAGTTTTGCAAAGCACTAACAGAGGTAGCATTTCCTGCAATGAGTTATGCCTGTTGATTTCTGTGAGTAAGCACTTTGTCTAGTATTAATGTTAGCAGGATTGGGCCTAACGTAGCTCCTCATGGCAGCAAAGCATGCTTGCTGCAAGCCACTAGCTGCCAAAAATGAGCAACTGCCAGCATCTGGGTGAGGTTTGGCTCTCCTGTGCAACAAGGAATTCACAGGACATTGCTATTTTTTGATAGTGAAAGAAACCAGATCAGGTTTTAACTTGACTGCAAATTAAGAGCTCACTGGGCATAAGAAGAATACTCCTGCACAGAGCACGAGTAGGCTGAGCAAGAAGAAGCGTGTGTGTCTGATCTTGCAAGGAGCCTGTTAATGGAGTCATTAAAAAAGGACCAGTTCTGCTATTGGTGGAAGCATGGCCCATGACTCATGGGCTGCATCAGTGCAGCATGTGGTTCTCTGCCCACAGCCAGCTTAGCCTGGGAGCTTGACTTCTGTGCAAGTGTTCCACTTCCAATAAAAATCAGCTTGTCTGCCCAGTTACTCTGGCTGTCTGCAATTACTCCTGGCAAAACTGCATAGATTTGGGATATCCAGCAGATAATTTGCTCCCATCCCTGCTACTGTGCAGCCTCGTAGATGGTAAAGTAGGGAGCTCCAGCTGTTAAAGCCAGCTGTAGAAAACCACCTCTGATGCCTCCAGATCCCTGTGATATTGACTCCTTCTCTGGGAGTCATGCCATGGGGCTTGGCTCAGCCAGAATTTCCTGCTTCTTGCCTGTTTTCTCCAGCTCAGTGCTGGAAATCCCCACTCAGTTCCCCTCTCCCCCAGCCCATGCCCCCAGGGCCAGCATGCACCCATGTGCCCTGGGTGATCCCTTCCACCCTGCTGCTCTCGGGTGTTCCACGCTCCCCGTGCACAGGAGCTGCACACCCACCGCTCTTCACTCTGCCTGTGTGTTTGTGTTTGTGATCCATCCCTCAGAAGGAAGAGTGGGGGAACCTGACTGGCCAGGAGCTGCAGCGACTTGGATTCCATCAAAGCTGGAATCCTTGCATCTTGTTTTCATGGCCACTTCCACCTGTTTTGTTCACTGGATGGTTTTCTGGGCAGTGAGAAGGTCAGAAGCCCTCTCTTAAGTACACATCTTCATGCATGTCCATCTGTTATAGCCATACAAACACTTCTAATAAAAAATGTTCCTGATACTTCAGTGTGACCAACATAAAATGCTGAGAATCTGTGAAGCTATCAATAAATTGTAAGATTTAAATGTAACAAAAATCCACTCAGGTAATTTTATTTGCTGAATAGTTGCAAAGTGTGTGAAGTAGATTCTGATCATGTGTCACATCTTAATCCTTAAGTCTTAAGGAATAAAGACTTTCATAGAATGAGAAAATAGGTATTTTGGAACTAACTACTGACTCCAACAGAGAAAGCTTTTAGAAAGCCACCAGTGACTATGACACACAAAACAAAAAACTAAATATGGGGGATTCTGAAATGTGGTAGCAAAGCTTCCAAGTAAGTTCAACAAGAAGAACAGGTTCCTTATTTGATGAATCTTTTCAAGCTTAAGGCAAGACAAAATTGATTTTTTTTTTCTCATAAATACTTAAAATATTTATTATTTGTGTAAAGCAAAATAATTTTATTTTGACTATTAGATTTTTAAATTCTCAGTAAAAAGGAACAAAACCCTAAAGCAAACTTAACCTAGAAAAAAAGTCAAGTCAAACTTTTAAAATACAGACAAAAATTTGTTTGATGGAAAGTGCCTTTGATCCAAAAGATTTAGGGAAGTTTTGTTCCACCTGGTAGACAAGTAAAGCAGACATGTATTTGTTATTCCTCTTATGCTTCACATGTCAGACCGGGCCCTATTGTTGTCTATATAAGGTGTAAGCACACCTGTATATGTAAAGTGCAGGCCAGCAAAGTGTGAAATGCTGCTATTGATTGGGAATATGCAGAATGGATTGGATATACGCAGAATAATGATCATTATAATAATCTCCATGTACTCATGCCTGCATTTATTTCATTAAACTTTTTTACAAGTTTTACAATTAATTTTCAAAGAGTCAAAGGAAAGGACTGAGAAACACGAGCTGTCTGCATATACCTTCAAGGCCATGTTGCATTTGCTTTTCAGGGCCCAGTGCGAGAGAAACATGGTCAGCAATTACATTTTTATAAGTTTTAAACCTTTCTGTGCTATGCTAAAGACAAAAAGCCTGTGCAACTTTACCCTTCCTGAGGGTTATTGCATGCAAACAAAACCAGTAGCATGGGCATAAACCTCAGTGTTCCCAATTCCAATAGTCTAACAGCTGGTTAGTTGTGGGAGAACATAGAAATGCTCTGCTGCAAGACTCACTTTGCTCACAAAGCCTCCCTTCTGGTAATCCACTGCTGCTGATGGAAAAGGAGGTTTTAAAATGTTCTGCTTAACAAAACACAAGAGGAAATGCTTTTCCTTACCTTTGCTTAAAACTGGATATTATATGGGAGGGATGAAATTGCAGGGCAGAGAAGGGTCAAAATATTTCCACCATTTTACATGCAGGGGAGTGAAGGATGGGAGAGGACCAGGGACATACATGGTCCTCTGCTACGCCTAGCCCAATGGGGTTGCAAAAATGGGGGAAATAGTTTATAGGGTCAGTCAACAGACTGCTGGCCACCTCTAGTGGTCACAGGTAATTCATATTTTCTAGAAACATGGTCTTGATATGTCTGAAGTCATTTGGCACTGGCTTACCCTCTGAAATCTGGGAAAGATCCAAGATGCCTTTCTCAGGGAAGCATTAGCAGTGCTTCTTCCCAGCTGGGACAGCTCTGTGCTTGGTTTCTCCTCAGTCAAGAGCAGAAACAGTCATTAAAGTTACAGCACTCATGAGTTTGATGGGAATAAGAGTGAATTCTCGAGCAAGCCAGAGAAGTGTGCCATTTCCACCCTCTACATTGCTCTCTGAGGGAACACTGCAAGCAGCCTGCAGTATGGAAACAGCAAGGTGGACAGACATCTGGAGACATGTTCAATAAAGGAAAGCATTAATTTAAGAGATTCTGCCAGAGTGCATCAACGAGACTGACTGCACTTAAAATGAAAAAAGAAGGAGGAAAAAGAAAGGCAAAAAGATAGAGTCCATTCCCAGTCTGTGGAAAAGTAGATTGGTCTGAAAGGAATTGCCAACTTTGGTGAGAAAAAGAGCTGCACACAAGAAAAATGTAACTTTAAAATACACAAACACATGATGTCGGGTATGCTTAATAGAGGGAAGGACTATATTAATCTGTTTGAATTGCTAATTGGGGATTTAGTTGGCTAGATTGGGGGTTATAAGATTAAGGCTTTTATTCTGTGTTTTTGTTCTTTTCCAAAGGTAGGAATGCTCTATAGATCCCCGCTCTTGGGAATCTAATGCCCTCAAATGCACAACTCGGCAGCCGACGAGCAAGCTGATAAAGCATTCCTTGCAGATACTTAATGGGTACATTCTGTATCTCCATCTGCATCTTTCTGTCTACCTATCTTTTTTTTTCCCTTAGCACGCTTAGAGGAAGGTAAGCAAACAAACTGAAAGAACTACCTCTTCCCTTCATGTTTATAGTTGCTTTTCCAGAAGTCATTTCCATTTATGGAAATAACTCCCTAAATTTCTCCTGTTTCTAGGGTTAAATTCCCTATTTTGTTTCTGCTTGCTTCAGCTGAATAGGACAAAATGCAAAGAGACTTCAGGAAAACTGTGCATCAAAACACACTGGACTCCTTGGAGGAGGAGGCAGCTTCATGCAAGGCAAGTCTGACATGGCAGAATGCTTCCTCACTTCATTGGTATCAGAGCTCACTGGAGAAAATAGTTTACATTACCCTCCAAAACTACAGGTCTGCACCACAATTGTTGCAGCACCATAACTGAAGTAATAATAATAAAGGTGTGAAACAAAGGAGAGCCTTTATTTTTTTAAGACAGCAAGGGGCAGTTTTTATTGTGAGGTTGTTTATTTTTGTGCAAAGGGAAGCTGGTGAGGGTGTCTCATTTGCATAGCTTCCAGTGGAGAATGTAGACATTTTGAAATTGTTGATTCAGCCTCTGAAATCATTGATTCAGTCTTTAAAAATGCAAATACAGTATTAAAAGTATTATGTAGTAAAACGACTACAGAAGTTCTAAGTCCAAAAGTATACACAGAAACCCGCTTCAAAAATCTTGTTGCAATAATTACCTGTATTTCCCCAAAAGTAAGAACAACATAGCTTCATATCCTCCCTATTGTTTTTTGGAGCAGAAAAGTCAGAATCGATATTTATTTTCCTCGAGGAAAATGATGGTAAATTCTGTGTTTGGTGAAAATGTGGTAATTGTCTATCCAAAAGGCAAAAACCAAATTCTTCAGCTACTTTTTTATACACTCTTGCAGAGAGCTTCTGTATTGGGTACAAATAACTGCCAAACTCATTTGTATCTTGCTGCTTGTGTACTTCAACTCCCCAGTGGCTGCAACTGTTTAAAAAACTGTGACCAGACCTATATTGGTGGAGTACTGCTGACTCCCATACTGCCCTTTACACCCATTTTGAACCTGTAAGATTTTTTTTGGTGAGACTGTAATGCTGACCTGGATTTAAGATGTTAACAAAGCTGGATCTTACATTTTTCCGATGGGGTCCAAAATCTTTATTCTCCCTTGTGTGGGTGTATTTCTACTCTGATCAGAGCCTTAATGAAGGCAAAACAAGACCAGAAATGCTCAGGGATTCACCAGCTTTGATAGTAGATCAGGGACCCAGCAGGCCATGGCAACCTGCCCGCTTTTAATGGGATGAATCTCATAGGAAATTTTGCGTAAAATTCGTTGTCAAAACAGTGCCAAGTTAGATCCTTCAGCTATAACAGAAGAATCAAAATATGGCTCTGCAGGAAGATGAAAGCATGATAGGTGCTGCTGCTGTGTGGCTGGAAGTACCACATGATATGGTGAGGAGCCGAGGGGGTATATTTTAGAAATTATTGTTAAAAATTCTGTGCATGATACAACAGTGGAGAGAACTTGAGAAAGTTTGAGGCACAATGAATAGCACACAGATGAAGCTGATAAAAGTTTCAGAGCTGGGAACAGCACAGGAACACTTTCCTGGTTAAGAAAGCATTTCAAATATGTTTGCTTCTCAGGATTTTTGGAGTTAGAGGCTGTAATAAGTTGCAGTGCAGGTGATCTCCTTTTGCAGTGTATTTTAGCTCTGGAACACATGCACCTTGTTGAGATGGAGCTGGTGCTTCTTGAACACTGAAGGAGGAACTGTGGCACTTCTACTCAGCCAAGTGAGCTGTGCTGGGGAGAATCAAATTGCTACTCCTGGAAGACACTCGTCTTCACTGATCCAAATTTTAAAGCATCTTAAAGAATTCACTCATCACCCTACATCTGTCCCCTTGTCAGATGGGCTTGATCAGTATTACTCGGTTCCTTTGTAGAGATTTAAAAGCTTCCCATTCTTCCTTTGAAATGTGGGAATAAATCGCATATTGGGTTTTGCAAAGTGAGTGAACGGCCCCTTTCAACTAGTCAGCAAAAAGTTTCAATAGAGGAATTAAGGCCGATGGAGAAGGAAATGTGATTCTGGGCTTAAAAGTTGTTTTTGGTGCAGACTTCTAGAAACCTAGTGCATACATTCATTGTGTGAGTGATAATGGAAAAGAAATGTCTTAAACAAATACCTTTTGTAGGATAAGTTTAATGCCACAATCATATTACTTGGATTGACTGCAGAAATGGGAATGCAAATGATAAACCTTTCCCAACAACACTAATCTGAGAGGAGCTCTCTGGGAAGAATAGCTTCTGAAATATTGTACACAATGAAATATTGTGTCTTTCCCTACCCCCAAGGTTGAGGTCTTCTTCCCCTCTTCAGGCAAGTGGCACTAGTCGGATTACAGTGCAATCATAACAACTAAAGATGGAAAAAGCTATTGGGCCATTTAATCTCTTCCCCTGCCAGTAGAGGATTACTCCTGAAGCATGTTCTTCAATACCTTGTCCAGTGCTGGGTGACTGGAGCAATAGGTTTCCATAATTTTTTAGGGAGATTATCTTTTAGATAAGACCTTAATGACCTATGTCCTAACTACTCTGCACAAATCCTCCAAGCTGGATTCCTCAAAGTTAGGCTTAAATACAGCTGTGTGCATGCATTTGCCTGTATTTGTTCTTAAAATCAAGCTAAGGGCTGTCACAGTGATTTTGATTGAAGTTGTTAACAGCTCTCTGGGCAGAACTCCCTTCACTCCCACAGCTGTGTTACATGTAAAGTCATTGTTTGGGCATATGGTTTCAACACATGTATAAATACATACTGGAGGTTATTCTGCAACTTTTTAGTTTGTAAAGAAATTCAGGATATTTAAAAATCCAGTCATCTATTAATGAATAGACTAAAGTATTCTTTTCACTTCCTATGGTATAGTTTGCTCTTTTAAAGAGCTGTAGATAAACTTGGGTTTATTTACTGATTTTATTCATTGGGTTTTTTTATTATTGTGTCTATGTGATCATATTTTTCTGTGTTAAGAGTTGTTTTGTTATTTTTCAGGGACTCACATTCTGCTTACCAAATTATAATTGTGAAGTTAAAGTTATTTTTAATACAAAGTTTGGTAAGAAATTGTGTTTTCCTACTCCTTTACTGCATATTATTATTACTATTGTGCATACATTCTTGTATGTGCAGGAATACATACAGAGCCATCAATTTTAATAAATAAATATAATAAATTAATAAATAAAATTTATTTTTTAAAAATAAGATTTTAATAAATAAAATAAATAAATTTTTTACTCTATTTTCAAGCAAGTGTCCAGAGAACTCCAAATCTGCAGTCAATAAAAACTTGCTTCACTTTAAACAAGAAGAGAACAACAACATAAGTAATATAACATACAATGCAAAAATGGTTCCTTTCTCCCCTAGTGAAGATGATCAGTTCTTCCTCCCTTCCTAAAGCAATGGAGCAGTCAGATTATTAGCAAATTGTAATAATGAAAAAAGGGGGTAAAATGTTAATTTAGGTATGAACTGTCATGCATTTAAGCTTTAGACATGTAGGATCAGGATGTAAATCGATACTATACTGTTGAAGATTTGATGAAAGCTGTTAGGTACTCAGATTTAACAGGAATCTTTTTCATGTTGTTCATGTTTTTTGCATTTGGATTTGTGGTTATTTATTAGAAAAGAGAACTGGCTCATTTTGTTTCTATAATAGAAATTATATTTAAAGGAGGATTAGATTGTGCAAACAGTTTCAGACAGACACCCTGCCAGAGAAGAAGGTCATATGGGATCACAGCAGAAGCATGTCAACAAACTGTGATGGTCTTGCATGTTGAGTGGCCAGAGATCTGTAAGATGAAGCAAAAAGGATGAAAAATGCAAGGTCAGTGGCAAGTTGATTAGAAAGATTATTTCCTTTTTTTTTTTCTGAACGAAAATAGGAAAATACATGTAAGGATGAAAATGATTACAAAAGAATCTCTACTCCTTAATTAAAGTAATTGTGTTTGTCCATTCTGGTTCTGGCTCATTAGTTTGTTTCCTTGACATTGCAGAACATTCATGAGCTTTATCTGATGATTCAATTATGTAAAAATTTTCACCCGAGGCTTCAAAAAATTTTTGTCATTAAATTGATGAGAAAAACAAACGTTTTTACATCATTAAACATCCATCTATCTAATATGGACTTGACCACTAACCAGAGGTCCAAGGTGTTGCTGTGCAATGGCACAGAAATTTTGGGGAGCTGAGGTTTTTGTAATGTTGAATGGGGCAATTTTCTAGCACTGAAAACCAAGAACACGAGGAAAGTGAGTGCCAGCAATAGTCAGGACTGATTGATTTCATTACGTGCTGCTAAGGCAGCCTGAACACTTGTGTGTAGAAGCTGGACATGCTGTAGTGAACATGTGGGAGCTCCCTTTGGCACGGCCTGCCCTGGCTCAAAACCACACAGCTTCATTTTCATCGTCCCCCAGAAGAGAAGCCTCGTCCCCTGCTGCTTATTGGCAGTGGTCCTCCATCTGCAGCAGCCCTGGGCCGTGCCCAGACCTTGTCAGGGAAAAATGAGACACTTGGCAGAGGTCAAAACTGTGCCACACACTCGCCAGCAGCGTCCCAGCGATCGGGGGATCGCTGGCTGGAGCATCTCTCCTTGCTCTGCTTCCCTTTCCAGAGCAGGCTGCAGTCCTACGTGCCCAGCCTCATATTAATCTGCATGAGCACAATTTTATTGATTGCAAAACTGTGAGAGAATAAATTATTATTTTTTTTTTTTAGGCTGTTACAACTTTAGAGGTATTTCTGACATAAGGTGACAGATAAGCTGGAATTCTGGAGAAAGCAAGCAAAGTGTATAAATGATGCAAGAGGTGCTTTGCTTAGGATACATAAATAGAAGGAGAAATTCAATGAAAAAACACATTAAACCAAAAAAAATATCCCTGGACCTAGTTTTTCTATTCCTCAGTTGTATCTTCCAAGAGAAAATGTTCCCAAGAATGTTAATACTTTTTCTCAAATATGCTGAAAATACTTAGCAGGTCTGATTAAGTCAAGGATAAATTTAGTTATCCCCATAGCTGGTTTGATCTCAATTGCATTTTTGATTGCTTGGTTGTAATTGCCATTTTTATTTTATTGTATCTCTAATAGGTGCAAAGTTTCTTTTAATTTAGTGGTATCTAACTTACCTTGCAGTGTGTTTTGGTTCTAAGCAATTTCAGTCTTAAGCATACTTAATTCCCTTCTGAGATCCTCCATCACTAACAACACAAGATCAAATAACCAACTAATTAAAATTTATGTCCATCTTCTATTGAAGTCATCATTCATATCCCCCTGAGTAGGTGATTTCTGGCTGTGTGATCCCACAGGAATATTTTTATGTCTACAGTAATATGTGAGTGTGGAAATGTGGAGTTTATTCTGTTTCATTCCTGTGTAAATGGAAAAGGTTTCCATTAAAGAGTACTTTTTTCCCATTTTCAGATATACTCTGCAAAAATGTAGCTAAATTTGCCTTGCTTCAAGGAAAGAGTGTAAAGTTATACATATATAATTTTCTCATTAAAATGCACATCAGATAAAATAAACTTCAGCTTTCAAAAGGTACTTTTTTGCTGTTATTTCCTTGTAGGCACAACTGTTTCCCTGGAAATAGGGGTTTAAACCCCTTCTGAGATGCCAATATCACTCTGAACATGTTATTTGGGGTGTTGGGTGACTGCTCATTTCTCCTGTGGGTGAAAAATGGCCTTAGCTTGTCCCTAATGGCAGCTTTACCTCCCCAGATATGTTTATATTTGCTGAGGGAGCAAGGCTGGGGCTCAAGGAAGTGGATCCCCTTTATCCACAATTTCATTGCTCATTGGCACCACACTGGACACAACCCAGTGCCCACCAGGGAATGGCACGTGCCCATGGCTGCTCCCAAGGCGCAGGAAGAGTGAGACTGAAAACTTTCTGACTGCCTTCACCTTACACAGTACTCCAGCACTGTCCCAGGAAGATTTGTAGACCCTTAAATACATACTCATGTGCCATCATGTGTTGAAAACAATTTTACCAAAGACCTTATGTGTCGTGTTTTATCTTCTTTTTGCCAGGGTTGGGATTAAGTGTGCAAGATGGTATTTCTTGTTCAGACTCAGATGTTTATTAATTCTTATCTATGTTACAGTGAATTCTACAGCACTTCAAACTAACAAGCTAAAAATGGCTTCTATCTCTCTCTCTACAAGGCCTTTTAAGAATAAACTGTCCAATTAAGAAATGACACCTAAATTATTTTTACTTTTAACCCAATAACCAACCACCCATGGCCCTCAATGTGGACTTTTCTATCCAATTACACTATGGTACCTAAACCCATGAAGAAGAAGGTGAAAAAGAAGGAAACCTCTGCCCTAAAATTTCCATCTTGCTTTATATATATTACTATATTCTAAAACCTTAAACGCTAATTTTTCCACCATGTGATATTACACACTTCTATTCAAACTACACACTCATAATCCCATTTCTATCATTCAATTTTGGAAGCCTTCTCCACAGCCTCAGGTCAAATGCAGTGTTCTCCTGGGGGTCAGTGCCTGTCAGCACAGAAAGTCTAAAATTCTCAGTGACCAGGGTTCCAACACTTATGTTGTGAAAACACCACTGTACTGTAGTGGACAGTGACACAGCTCTCAGCATTTCAAAATCGTGGAACTATAGAAGAAGACACAAAGGATGATGGTTCTGTCTTAATTTTCCATGTCGGCAGCACCACATGGTCCAGAAGAAGCCCAGTACCAAGGACAGTGCAGCAAGGATTTGACCAGGTCATCTGGCCTCAGGCCTGATTTATTTAGAATTAATTTCAGCACTCCTTTAGCCATACAGACACAGCTTAAAACAATATTTGCTAGCTCTGCTTCCCACATGAGGACAAAGAGGGGGAATGGCCCTTCCTCGCTGCAGTGCTCCCATTGTGTCACTGCTCTCCTTTCACCCAGGTGGGAGAAGCCACCTGAGAACAGCTCTGCAAAAGCACAGACCTCAGAACAGACCTCCAAGTGGAAAACCACAGTGCTGCAGAGCAGCCTCCTGTCAGCCAGAAATGCTGATTACCAAGGAAATAAATTAGAACAAGATTTGGCCCAAAGTGAGTGGCCAACAAAACAGTTGTGCATGCAAAAGTGGTTAAGATAAAGGAAAGGGCATCACGACTTCCTGATAAATTGTGTTCTCAATAAGGTTTTTCTAAGCTAAAATTAAAAGTCTGATGATGTTTTCAGCACTGTTATTTATGCTACTCTGTGGCTTATTTACTTTTATCTAGATGGTTGCAATGATTTTTATGCATCATTTCTACTGAGTCAGGTCCACTTTTGAGCACATCCGGTTGGCGTGAATTTTTTCCGACCAGGACAATTCCCAAGTACACGCTGTCCTCAGTTCCAACAAAATAATGAAGAGATGCTGTGGGGCTGTTTGCTTTAGCAGTGCTTGATATGACAGGCAGGTACACCCAGCCAGCCTGGGCAGTGTGCAGAGACAGGGCACCACAGAGCAGGGTGCCCTTGGAGCTTCCAGATGTCTGGGACAAGGAGGTCCCACACCTCTCCAGCTGCCTGTGGGTGTGGGATGGGAAGGAGGAGAGGTGGGTTTGGCTGCTCAGGGGCA
This sequence comes from Rhabdornis inornatus, assembly GCA_013397075.1. Classification (NCBI taxonomy): domain Eukaryota; kingdom Metazoa; phylum Chordata; class Aves; order Passeriformes; family Rhabdornithidae; genus Rhabdornis; species Rhabdornis inornatus. The sequence goes on along the minus strand of VWZS01007735.1, from coordinate 62,253 downwards.
CTGCTGCACCCCCTGCCCACACGAGCAGTGTTAAGCAGGACTAGAATCCCTCCTGCTCAGGCCATCTCACACTTTCACACTTGTCCTGGCAAAGCCCTTGGAGCTGGAGCAGAGAAAGAAGTGGCCTTGCCAGAGGTCTTGTATCAGAGCAGTGGAGAAATGAAACGAAATGCCCTTCTCTGGGGTCCCACTTCCTCCACTGCTTTTGAACTGAGAGGAGGTGAAATGTGCTGTAGCTCCACATGGATCTGCTCCCAGTCACCGCTGTCTTTTTTGTCTCAGGCCAGACCACTGCTCAGATTCCAGGGGCAGCAGGGAAGAGACCTGCAGACACAACTAGGTTGTGTGTAGGAACAGACACCAGCACTGCTTGTCCCCAGCACAGTCAGAATTAGCTGGTTATAAAGGAATTGCACAGGATTTGAAGCTCCTCTGACCCCACAAGTTTTAGTGCTGGCATTTCCAGATAGCAGAGAAAAATTTTTGATGATCCTGGTCTGTGAGCAGTTTAGAAAAAGACTTACTCTGGTGACTCCTAGTTATCTTCCTCACAAGCATGCGAGTTCTGTTCCGAAATTACTGTGGGATTGATGGAATTTAGGCAGGAGGATATGATTGAATGCTTCTAAAACAAGAGAGAGGACGAGAAATACCACGTAGTAGTTCTAGGGACATATTTCTCCTCCAGCCTCCTGTGTGGGGCCATAATTAGAGATCTGATTTACCATTATTGCATGATTTATTTCCTTTAGTTCTTGCTTCCACCGAGTCTAATAGATTTCTCATGTTATTAGATAACCCTCTCTGTGAGCTGTTGTATAGATAATGGTTTCATGCTGCAGACCCAGAGCTTTAATTTTCACGAGTGCACTTAAAAATAACAATCAGGCAATGAGTTATTAGTCAAGTTATTACTCTCAATTGTGTCACCATTAAACAGTTTGGTGGCTTCCTTAGCTAGAGGAGCAATTGGCTGAATGTCCTCTCAGTCTTCCAGATGGGGAATGAGCCTGGTGAGTCTTTCATTATCCCTTCAGAGGGGCTCACAGCACCTGGGTGTTGCTGCTTGTCATGTCCAAGGCTCAAGATAAGCAGATAATACCCCTGTAGACTACAGGGGTATTAAAGCAGATGCTCTGTTAAGTAGAATTATATTTGAATACTTGGCTCAATTTAAGGAAAAAAAAGGAGTGCTTTTGGCATTTTTGCTGGTGAGCTGTGGATCCAGTTCTTCAACCACTATAGGGCCGCAGAAGAGCCTCTCCCCAGCTATTGGCATGGGCTTTTCCATTTTGAAATTGTATATCCGGTTACCTGGGCTTTGGGAGTGTGATCATATCAGAGGCAGAGTCCACTGTGAAGTGAAGGGCACTTGGTGTGTAATGGATGTCGTTCAGCAGCAGAGAGAATCAGCCTCTTAAGCTTTTATTGCATCCCACAATGGGAAAGTGGAGAAGTCCGAGTTTTATTTAGCTCCATAAAATATTAAACCTCAACAGTGATGGAGCTGATAAAAATCTGTATTTTGTAAAAAGCTTTTGTTTCAGGGCTATCCTTTTTGTGATTAGCCTGTACATTCTCAGGGAAAAAAAAAAAATAAAAGCAATATCTATTATTACCAGTGAATGATCCAATAAGTGTCCTGGGTATTTCTGCCAAACTTCTGTGCAGGTTCCTAATGAGGGAGATATTAAGTTAAAATCAATGTGGGAGTAGTTCTTGTAGACCAGGGGAAAGTGTGTCATTATTTTTACTGGCCAAATATAGTATCATCATCCATTAACTCCCTAGCTGAAAAATATCCTGTATCTCACTGGGATGCTGATCAAGTCATGTTCTTGTATATGATTTCTCTTAAGACATGCCTAGCATGTATTTCAGCAGGAAGATTTATGGCAGGAGAATCTCAAAGCACTGGGAAATTTTGTGTTGCTACATTTTACCTGTATCCTCCAAATATACAAAAATAAAAAGGAAAAACCTGTGACATAAAAAACTGTTTGCTGTAGGCTACAGGAAGTAATTTTATCCAAACAGACCATCACAAAACTTTGAAACTTAAACTAGCTAGTTGTCAGGAAACATAACAAATCTCAAAGTACAAGAAACAAATAGTCATGAGGAAATTCAAGATCTAGTATTGAAGTTCAAGTTAAAACTAGGAAGACACAATACAGTCCATGTTACATATGCTTTTAAGGAGCTGATGGTCTAAATAGAGGTAGGTAATTTTTGCCTTGTATCCACAAAATAAAGTTTTGTCTTGTATCCTCAAAATAAAATAAGTCTGAAACTATTGATGGATTTTGGTTAGACAAAGTGAATAATTCTGACTAAAAAAAAATAAATTCAAAAGCATGATTCAGTTCTGCATTAAATAAAAATTCATTATGGGTATTGCTTATGCTCTTAAGGAAGAATTTTTAAAAATTGTTCAAGAAAAGTATAACAAAAGGGTCCTTTCTCTCTTCTAGATTAATGTAATGGTCTGTGGTTTTATGTGTCTAGTTTGACCACACAACTCAAACACAGTTTTTCACCAAGTCCTGTACTTACATCAATGTAGAAATGCTGTTGAGTAATTAATTTCATTGAACATCATTAAAACAAAATATTTCAAATCTAAAGTTTTGTCTCACTTCATATAGGAGGAACCACTGAGAGACCGAAGATTTAGAACCCTAAGGGGGAGAGAGAGAGCATATGAAATCTCCCTTGTTTGGTATTTGCTACTATTGATCACCCCTACTATGGCCTTCTCAGGGAAAATAGTTCAATGTGCTTTGGGAACAACTGATTTAACAAAAGCAAAATGCAGCTATTTGGAAAGGGCCTGACAAGCTGTAAGTGAGGTGAATTTGAAAGATATGCTGGGTGAGGGTGCATGGGCACAGCCCCTCTTGTGGAGGCAGGGCACCAAGCACTGCCAGGGGGAGATGTCAAAGCCCAGACCCTTCTCTCTGCCCTCCCACAGACTGTCTCACACCCCAGGGTGTGTCCTGGAGGGAACTCCCCACATCTGACTGTGGCCATGCCACCAGGTTTTGCAGCAGCTCTGAGGGCTGCTGCCAGTAGAGTGTTCCTGACCCTTCAGGGAAGGGAGCCTGGGTGTGCACAGGGCAGCCCTTTACAGTAAACCCAATCCCCACGCTCCTTAACCCTCTTGTTTGATAATGATCCACTAATGGAGAGAATTAAAGTTGGCAGCCTTTGCCTTGCAGCTGTTCTCCACTCCCTCCTGGCTTTGGGGAGCCAGTCTGCCATCAGGAGATGCTCCTTCCCTTAGGCTCTGCCTCCTCTGAGCCCTGTGGCTGTCTGCGGGGCTGAGGCACCCAAACTGCATTTATCCATTTCAGTGCTGTTAGAAGTCAGGCAGGCTAATTTAGAAGCTTGGATGTCTCAGAGTTTCTGCCAGAAAATAAAGAGTATGCTGTGAACTTTACATTGCCTGCTACCAGAATTGCTTGAATTTCTGTTAAATCTTTGTAACTTCTTTTTTCTCTTTGCTGGTTACATGACTTTTCGAAAAGTCCTTTCAGTCCTATTATAACATTATAAATCACCTGCTGAACGATTTGGATTCAAGGTGGTTGATTCCTCACAATTTCTGTAAGATCAAAGGTATGGCTGTCCTCCAAAAGCTGTGATGCTTCACATCAAAGTTCACAATGAAAACTATCTCAATTTTCCTCTTCAGCATTTGGATTTGACTTTATGACAATAACATTTCAAGTGGTGTGTTCAGCCTTCGTTTGCAAGGGGACACGGCTGTGCAGGTTAGCATGGCAAAGACAAAATCAAACGGAGCAATCCTGATTTCAAACTTTCTGGTCCTCGAATTTATGAGCTGGTTTAAAAAAGCAAATGTCTTCAGCACTGCTATAAATATCCCTTTGGTAAATGCCCTGAGTATCTTTCAATCCATGCTGATCCTTGTAATCACAGCCACATTGTTCTGGTTGTGTCATTGAAAATGCTTTTGACAGAACAAATGATGATCACCTGTGCTGGAGTTTGTGAAAAGCCCAAGATCAAATCTGTTATTTCATCGAGAAAAAACAACATTCAGTTCATTTCTTTCTCTCTTTCATGTGCAATTCTTTTCACTGTTTTTTCACCAGCGTTTTTTATTCTTTTTCTCCGTGAGCCTCACAAAACAAATAACTGGTGGGAAGTTCATAAAGGAATTGCTTTTACTTGCTTCAGGTGCTGACGGCCTGGTGTGGCTTGTTATGTTGGAGTTTTCTTCTTAAAGCAGAAAAAAAAGAAGGTTTAGGGACTGGACTCTGCTTGAAAGTAAGATTTCTGCAGATGTTCAATGGCTGATAGTCCTGTACCTATCCTTGTACAGCAGAACTAGACTTAAAAGTGTCTGAAGCTGGTATATTCAGAGAATATCAGTCATAAATACTTTTATGTCTGACTCATTTAAGCTAGAGTTGTAACTTTCACATTGCCACGTGCCTTTATATTATTGAAGTTTAAAGGAATTCCTTTCGAAGCCTAATGTTTGGCTCATGATGAAAGAAAATCAAACAGCTTATTTGGAGTTACGTTAAATAATTACACGTGTAACCCTTTAAATGCTAGATATGCAAATAAAGTGCTATATGGTGACTTACTTAGCAAAAACTTAGGGCCAAAATCCCCCTTTCTTCCCCCTCCCCCCCATCCCATTCTTGTTTCTTCTGATCTTTTCTGAAACAGAAGTTACCCCTAGCAAAAAATGGTATGGTTAGGTAAAATACAGTTTAATTCCTGAAAAAAAAGAATGTTCATAGGAAAAGACTCAGTTCTGTACCCAAAATTATTGCTGACATCATCGGAAATTCAACTGAATTGAAGATTCACAGGATTATTCCTGTTTCTCATGGTACTTGCTGTGACCCCCAGCACTGTAGGCTTTTCCAGGTGGGGAAAGGTACATCTGAGTCACAGATATCCCTACAGTGAGAAATGCTCACACATCCTGGAAGGGAATGGCTGCTGTTTGCCTCACTGAAATGGGGCACCAGTGGGGATTTCTGGAGGCACTAAGGAGCCACAACACTGAACCTGGACAGGGAGATTTGTGTCTGTGGAAAATGCAGATGAATTCAGCAGCTACTCAACCTATTTTTGACCTTCCTCAGCTGCCCTAGCACTGCTGGTACTTTCATGCTTTTGCATAGAAAAATGAGCTAAAAACTTAAACCCTGCAAAGGGTCTAGTCCCAGCTGAGTCACCAAAGGTAATTTAGGAATTCATTGGATTTATGCCCTCTGCTCCAACATATCTTAAGGCTAATATACAGGATTATCTGTTTAGGATCTGTCATTTCACTCAAACCATTAAAAAACATTCCCAATACAGAGGGACACATTTCCAAAATATTATTAAATTTCTTTCAGAAGATCTTGTTTGCATGGTAACTTTTTATTAACTTAATTGCTGTATGCAACTAAAGAGACTCAGAAAAATTGCTTATTTTCATGGACTTAAGTACTTCAAGGAGAACACTGAGCTTCATTGTATTAGAGCATTTTTGGCTTCTTCATTGCTCTGAGCCATGACAATTTGTTGTCAAAATATGTGAGCAAGTATCATAAAGCCTGGAATAAGGAGCAAAATTTTCTCTAATCTCAGAGAAGATTGAATTTAAAATCTGAGTTATGAATCAGATCAGGGGTTTTTGTTTGTTAGTTTGTTTATATATTTTTCTTTCTGTTTACTTGATCCAAAAAAATCTGTCCTTATGAAGTTGGGGTTTTTTTCTGGCAAAACTCCACCTGCCTTTTTTTGCTGGTTTGCTGGAGGTTGGGCTTATGTACCACAAAAAAATAAAAGGTTGTCTGCCTTCACTGAAAGCTTTGCCAGAACAAAAATTGCAATACTTGACCTTTGCATACAAGACCAGGGATGGGCAAGCACTAATTCAGGTCAAATGAAGAAAGAAGTTTTAGCCTTAAATAATTTTAATTATTTACTTAAATGAACCAGTATGTATTTAGCTGTTTTTTCTTCTTTTAAAACATTTGGAAAAGGACACAAAAGGTAGTGAGAATTCCACTTCTCAGTCAGAAATAAAACTGTAGCACTATGAGTACAATAAGTGCAATAAGTGAACAAATGTATTTTTAGGTGCTTGTTACCATGTTGTTACTTTTTTTGTTTAGATCTAACCACTGCTTAATTTTGTCATTCTCTCTCTAAATATTTTAGAAAAGGCAATAAACCATGCTCATTTTTGACAGAGTGCTGTTGCATGCTAGGGCCCTCACAGTCTGTTTATAGCATACCAAAAGCATTCTGTTAATGAAATATTTCAAGGCTAATGAAGCAAAGCCTTGCACCAAACAGAGAGCGGCTGCGAAGGCTTTCTTGTGTGTCTTTGTCAGAGTTCACGTTTCAGCTGTGCTCTCTGCTCCACCCACTCTGCAGATAAAACAACACGTCAAGTTTGCAAGATTAGTTTTCTATGAAAAAGCTGCAGCAAGCCATGCCATTAACTCTTTTGAGACAAATATGCTTTTTGGGCAAATTGGCTACTACTGCAGGGATGAGCTGCTGTCTTGTTCCCCCGAAGTTTTAATGTCCTGTTGATGAGCCTAACATAAGGTCCAGAAGGAATAATGAGAAAGTACCTTTTGCCAAGAGAGACTTCATGTGTATGGGCTGTGATAATGGTCCAGTGGTTCTGTGTAAAATCAACCCTCTTTTGAGGATCTAATTCATTTGGGAGGGAGTGTTTCGTGGTGGACACTTCCAAACTGAGTTTTCACCAAAGCAATCGAAGCTCTTCATCCTGCAAGTCTGTAAGCAGCCAAGCAAACATGCACAGTGAAATCAAAACCCATAAAGGCACTTCTCTGAGGATCTGTGTTCTCCTCTCTGCCTCTGATTTTTTTGTGGCCTCAGTAGTACTTTTACAGACCTTTTCTAGCTCTGTAATTGCAGAGCATCTGGCAAAGGCTCTACCCAAGCAACACCCTGAGAGGGAAAGTTGTATCATCCCTGAGCCTGGAATGAACCCCCACACTTAGTAGAAATACCTTACAAATAAATGGAGTAAGAAAAAGGTGTAAGCAGAGAACAGTCAGGGGAGGAGAAATGTTATTCTAAATCTTCACTGGTTCATGGTAGATAACCACAGAATCATGGTTGCACCTAACCCTGCTATCAGCCAAAAAAGCCCTGATGCTGTAAAAGTCCTGTGAACACAGGGCCAGGTTTGTGCTGTTGCTGCTGCCCATCTCAGGTCATCAACCCTGCAGTGCTCCTCACCTGGGCTGTCATCAGGAATCCAGTCCCTCTTGTTTAGAAGGGAAGCTCCTTTGTATGTGAATCCTAAAACATATGTACTAACACAAACAACTGCTTATTTTAATGAATGTAGGGTCGGTAATGTGATCTAGGGCAAATACTTGAAGCAAGTTGTTGTTGAAATCCTAGTAATTTGCTGTTGTTCACGCAGGTCAGTGGATTGTCTGCTTCAGAAGAAGGTAGAGTCATACACTAGGTACTTCAAATATGCTTTTCTCTATCACTGGGCTGTCCTAGCAGCTTGTCAAGGACTGGAGAGAGAGCACAATTACTTCAGCCAGTTCTGCCATGTACAACAAAAAAGGTTTGGTAGAGGGGAATTTGAGAGAAGAGCTAATTGGGATGAAAATTCTGTGGTGGGAAAGTGGATCCCAGTGGTAAATATTTGGCATAGTTCCATTTTGCTCTACATTCAAAAAAGGATAATTTTGAAAACACAGTTGCAGGTGAACATTCCCTGCAATTCCAACTGCAATTATAGTTATGACTCTGACATAAAGCTATTCCTTGGCCATTATGCTTCGTTGTTCTAATAAAGTTACTTGTTCCACTAGGAAAAAAAAACAACGGAAAAAATTATCTTCCTCAGATCAATAACTTCTTTGAAAATAACAGCTGCATATAAGCAATAGCTACTATATTTTTAAGAACACTCATATTCTTTCAGGCAGCTGGAAAGGTTATTCTTACTACTTTTGAATCTAAGATAACAATCTTCACCAGCCACATGAACAGGCCCTGTCTGGAGACAATATCTTTAGCCTACTTTTCTCCCAGGAACGTGTTTGAGTGTGGTTTTTGGTTTGGTAGTGGAGTTCTCTGATGTGTATCAACTGAAATATAGGAGTGTTTTTTTATCACCATCATTTGTAGATGTGGTCCAAGTTAGCATTGGGTAAATGTACTACCTGCAAAATGAAATATGAATAAATTCACCTGCTTACTCTGAGCTCCTGTTATTCCATAGCTCCATCTTTTTCCTAAGATTTTCACTCCATTAACATGTGATGTACCTTTAGTGCATAGTATATGAAGATGCAATTCCATAATGACTTTTTCTATGACCAGAAGCAATGAAACCCCACTGTTGTGGAATAGAAAGCAGTCCTGGAGCATGTTGAATTTCAGGCAGGGATCACAGCATCTCCAGCATGCCATAAAAAAACCTTTTTAGTTGGCATCTAAAGTGACCTTTCAAGTTGTTAGTCCCTGGATATGTCCTTAAGGAATGGGAAAGTAGAAAGGTAGGAAAACAGTAAATGATCAAGAATTGGTGCTACAAAGTGCTCTTCACCTACTGCTCTCCAGCTCTGTCTGTCCCTCAAAGTCTTGCAGACTTTACTCCTGCCACTTGCTAGAACTGACATCCACTCCAACTAGGCTGCTGTAGCAGAGACAAGCTCAGAGTAAGCCCTTTAATAACTACTGTGTTTGGAAAAAAGAGATAATTTCTCCTGATTTAGTTCTCTGGTGGAACAAGTTTTGGCTGAGTCTGGCAGAGTTCCTGAATTTTTGGCATGAGACTTTGCTTTACCCCCTTGCTGTTGTCATTCTTCTGTTCCCAACTCTTCACCAGCTGACAAACCCCAAACTAACATGAATGCAAATGCCAAAGACAATACTGAGGATGTGTCATCTTTTTTGACACAACCCTCTGTATTCTGGGTGTATTGGTAAAATCCTTGTTATTAAATCCTGAATGCAGTGAAAGCTAATAGTACCGTGAAGATAGGGATGAAGATCTGAAATAGGTTATTTTATGTTTCTTCAAGAGAAATTTACAGGAAGTAAATAGATAGGACATATCACTCAAGGGGATTCATTTAAGCACAGATAAATGTCTGCATTTTCTGAGGCTACAAAAGCAACTTGAGATTTTCTTCTCTGAGAGCCCAGAAATTGAGACAGCACAAAACAGCCAGCTGACCCCTGTTCTTTTATTCTTTGAAGCTAAGCTGAAGAACTTCAATTTCAAAAGTAAGTATTGATTTTGGGTATCCAAGTTGAAACTCCTTGAAAGTAGAATTCTATAAAAAGGAGTAGTAGATTGAAGGAGGTGGTCCATCAATTTCTGCAAATCAGGCCTTTTCTAAGTGGCTGAAGCTGCTCACTTCAGCGTGCTTAGATGAGTAAAGGCTGATGGCAGAATGTAAATGCACTACAAGTAATGACAAAGCACCTATTATGTATGTTGTATATTTGTGCTTAGTCCTGAAATCATGAGTATTTTCAAGCCGTATTAATACAGAAGTAGAATATTTGGGTTGTTGACCATTTTATTGTGAAATCTTTTCTCATTTTGCATCACAAAGGTCAACAAGATTGTGTGGAGTCATTTCCAAACACTTCTTGAGCACCAAATATGCATGAAAACAATATATACAATATTTTTAAAATAAATGTTGCCAGAAAATCAAAGAGTGAATATTTCACATTTAAAAGGACTTTGCTTCATTAAATTGGTAAGAAATTTAACTGAAAAAAATGTAGATAACATTACTTGAAATGTGAAAGACATTTTACATATTGTAACTTTTAATGATATTTTCTGTGTAATAGGAGTCCATAATTATCTGTCAAAGCCACTGACTACCTTCTTTTCTCCAAAAGCTACTCTATAATAAAGTGCTACTGTCATAATAGCTATTCTACTTTTCTCGATGACATTCTTTCCCACTTGGAAGAATAATAGGTATTGAATATAATTCTATAGAATCAGCTTCTGTAGGGCTAAAACAGGTGTTTAACTGGAATGGAGTAATGTTTAAAAAGGATTAAAATTGAAACAGGAAATATTTTGTGCCAAAAATATTGTGCTTAAAGTTGCTCATCATCTTAAAGTTGATGTTTCAGACAAAGGTTTGCTTTCATTTGGGTGGGATGATTTCTGTATTTTATTATCCTTTCAAATACCTACATAGAAATGTTAGAAAGCCCAGCCAAATGAGTGGACACACCCCTTATTTTGGCAATTTTGTGAAAGTGACACCTGGACAAACATCTGGGCAGCTGAATCTGTCAGTGGTAGTGAAAGTCAGCCAGAAAGGTCAAAAAACGCTGTAGACAATTGTAGTACTTTGATTTAATCATGAGCTTAAAGCTCTGGGGCAGACTGGTTCAAAGAAATGCAGCAAACATGAGTGGGAATGTGATAAGGTGGAGAAATGAAGACAGTCCATGGAGAAGGTCCCATTTTGACCTGGCACTGGCAGAATTAAAGTGTTGTCCTTCAGCTGCCTGGTCATGTCAACTCACCCCATGGGTGTCCCAGGGCAAAGAATGCAGGTTCTGCCACAGGCAGGTGGGTGTGCAGCTGTGGGGCCAGCACCTGCCAGATCCTCCTTGCTGACTTTTAATATCTGTGGAGGCTTTTTTCCATATTGCACCAGATTCTGAAAAATATGCTCTCTGAAAATAGGGAATCACTTTTCTGTGCCCAACTCTGGCAGCAGGTTCTGTTCTTTTGACATCCAAATAATGGTGTGCATGAAACCTTATATTTTAAGGCACAACAGAGCTGGAGGCAAAGAGACTGAGATGGTGATTTTGTTTTATCACCTTAAAACTACTTGAAGTCCACAGTGAAATGAAAATATTGTCCTTAATCTCTCACTATCTTTTCATGACAGAAGTTCGTGCAGAGCTGGAGAGAGACAGGAGCACAGAACAAACTTCTCTAGCTTCCCTGCACCATCCTGATTGCCTCAGTGCTTGCTAAAATCTCCATTGTGGTTTGTCCTGCTCCATCATGGTGTTCATTTCTCACCTGAAGTGCCATTTGGCTAAACCATGGTGCCACATGTGACGTTTGTGAAGCAGACACATGATTTACCTTTACCTTGCTTACTGTCCGTCAAACCTCTTGTTTTTAAATTGGCAGAGTATCCTTTCAAGTTGTAGGTAAGAGGGTGAGAGTGGTTTTGCACAAGAAATAGATTTTAATTATTTAATAAGAATTTTTACATTATTTCATCTTTGGCAAACCATGTGACATTAGATGAAGAATGCAGCCCAGGCCTGAGACCTGAGCATATTTACATTTCTGATAGAACTTGATCATAAATTAAATCCAAAGGCAAAATATAGTCTAAAATTGATGCTCTTTTTAAAGTAAAAAAGTAAAGCAGGCTAGAAATAATTTTTCTGAAAACTGAACTTCTGGGAGAGTTTTTTGCTCTGATCTGCTCTCTTGACCTCAGAGGTGATGTGAGCAGCTTGGCCACTGAGCTGTCCCAGCTGGGCACAATGCACTGGCTGGGGGATTTACATTGGCTTCACTGCTGCTGCTGCCCACAGACACAGTGGGTGTGCTGCTCTCCTCGCATGGCACAGCACACACACTCTCAGGGCTCAGTCTGGTTCCAGCACAATTCTGTGTGTCCAAGGCAGACGTAATCTTGCTCCTGATTAGCAAAGAAGCACTGCTACGGAATTACTCATGGAAGAAGAGGCTTCTCCAATCAGGATGCCTATTTTGAGGTATCTGCTGGGATGGCTTACTGGCCAGAAGGGAAACCAGCCCAGTTTTTGAATGGATGTGACATTATGGACATGCCACATGTCCCAAGAGCTTGGCTCTTGTTCCCAGCATCCCCAATGGTATGTTACACTGTCCTTCATAGGGTGACAGCCATGTTTCAAATTCTTCCACCCCAACTGTTAAATTTTTGAAGGTTTTGACTTTCACACCAGCCAAGCAAGTGGACATTCCCCTTCTAAATGGGCGACTAATTGGCGCACAGATTCATTTGCATGAGTTTTCGGTTTTCAACAGGTGGCACTAAAGAGCCAATAAATGATTCTATTCCCAGTCTCCAGCATGCAAACTCCTGGGCAGGCACTTTTATATATGTTTATTTATTTAAATATGGCATTATAATTCCAACGTAATTAGTCATGTAATTGAATTGCGTGACCACATCCATCCAAGACATTTGCATGTACAATTAATTAGGATTTATCTAAAAGCACACTTTTTGTTCTCTGTTTCCTACAAGTTAGATTACTCATGGATGGATTAGGTGCTGATTTCATTTTGAAAATGCCCAAATACATATACCTGGAGAAAAATAAGTCTGCAGAATTGGTAAGCAACAGACTGGCAAAGAATTCTTTTTCTTTTCTGTTGTATCTTTATAATGCTACCAAAGGCCAATGCTGTAGATCATGGCCAATGCTGTAGACCATGGCCAATGAGGGCCAGACTTGATGTAGTCCTAGAGAAGTAAAACTGTAGCATCTTCTTCAGGCTCCTTCATTTTAGTAGAAACAGGATTTAAAAAAGCAGAATGGCTTTGCACATACTACCAGGATTCAATCCTCTTTCAGGGTAATTTTAAAATTATGAGTTCCCAATGTCTGCAATACATTTGTCAACTTGAATTCTTGGAAAATAATGGCCAGGAAAAAAAAATATTAAAGACATCCTTGGGAAACTGCCTTGTTTTCATGCAAAACATTTTCATCCATCTTGGTCGCCGGAGCAAATGGAGACCCATCTTGAGATGAGTTCTGCTATGAAAAATGTGAACTACAAATGGCCCAGAAACAAAAATGAGCTTTGAAGAGGTGTCCAAACTGATGACAATGAACCAAAATACCTCAGAATCATGAAGGGCAATATGGCTTTGGTTTCTTAATTTTTTAAAAAAGCTTTTTTTCTTCACAGCGTCTGTGCTTGCTTCATAATTGGCTGCCACAGGACAGCAAAGCTCTTCTTTCACTTTAATTTTGTCATCCAGTTTCAACCACTGCAGGATGTACCAGGTCACTTCCAGAAGAATAAGCACAATTAAAGAAAAGCTTTAAACCCCAGCTGAGCAATCTGCAAAGAATTATAAATACAGCTGTCAAAAACAAACAAACAAACCAAGATAGTTCATTTTGCAACTAAATATATCATCTCTCAGTTGTGGAGCTTGGAGAACAGTTTGATCCTGAAAACCATGAGGAGAACAGGGAAAATGGTACCAAGATATTCTGTGGTTAGAAACAATCTCACAAGTAGGTTAGAGCACGCTATCATGGCAGCACTGCAGTGTGAAATGGAGGAGCAGGCCAGCATTCCACATTTCTGGGCAGTCTTTGAAGTGACCTTTGCTTTGCAGCTCTTTCTTTTAAACAAATTATCTCCTGTACCTCCTCTATGAGCTCTCTTAGTCCACAGCTTCTCAGAGGCCTTTTGTTCCGTGAATGGCTTGTGGTGGGGGAAGCAGCAGACTGGTTTAAAATTGTTTCTCTCCGAGATCTCTCTGCTCTCTTTTCTTCTACTCCAAATTGCTTTTTTCTTTTTCTTTTTTTTTTCCTTTCTCTCTTTTTTTTTTCCTATAGGGTAGCTGTATTTTAATCAAGATTTTATTCTTTTAGAAAAACCTACCCTAAACTTCCAGTGAGTCCCTGAGGGGCACACTGGCTGTGTATCAAATCTTTAGCAAGTATTTCTGCTCTGGGTGTTTCTCACTGTTACTGTTTTTAGCGTCCTATTAGAGTTAGGCCAGATGGATTTTCTGCTGGCAGAAGTACCCACTGAAATAGGTTTTTTTTTTATCCCAGAAAGTTAGTGGAAGTAGGTTTCCTATAGTGTATAAGATATCAAAAAAATACCATTCATCTCAACCTTTAATTAAACAATGCATTTCTAATTGCAATGTGCTTCACTTCAGCCTGATCCTTACTTTTATGTATAAGTGCTTTCTTGAACAGAATGCAAGCAGGCTCAATTCTATGCTGAACTGCAGATGAAAGAGCTACAGCCAGACACACACATGAGTGTGCAGTGTGTGTGTGTCTGTATTTAAGCTGTGACAAATGATGGACAGTACTGTGTCTGACAGATATGTATTTGAAGGATGATTATAGCTTGAGCAGAATTAGAAGAAATAGTTGAGAGGTTGGAACAAAATGAAAAGAAAAGGACTAGAAGAAAATTAATCTTCCTTAATGTCTAGGTCATTTAAAATTCAACAAGTGAGAGTTTTGTAATGTAGTGAGGCACAATTTTTGAGTGGCCCAGAGGGTATTGAAGCAGTATACTAACAACCTGCTCTCTGTCTGCTTTGTAAAACTGTCTGAGCAATGCACTGTCCTCACACCTACTGAAAATCTGCTTTTCACAGTTAATTTTACAGGATATAGTCATCCTTTGCAGATTCTTTTTTTTTCCCTAAATACACTGTTGTGTGTAAAAGCTATGAGCTTCATGACCTTGGTGGAAATGCTTGTTTGTGACTTTGGAGTGCACTCTGCCAGTAGCCAATTCCCCTCTGAGAGTGACAGATGCAGCAGTGCTAATGACATGTAATATACTGTATGTGGCTTTAGATGCTCCATGAAAACATGAAAGGTCCAGAATCACATCCATATTTCAACAACCTGACAAAGCTTCCGCTGAAACAGTGGCCTATAATTCAAGCATCTGATAAATGTTTATAAGACTATAACAAGCAGAAAGACAGGAAACTATACCTAAGAAACATATTTAAAAATAGAAAATTATTTGGAATTTTTTGGAACTCATTGATTCTTACTTTGTTACTGACTAAAAGGATTGAAGTTCTGAGACTTAAGCATGTAAAATTTAAATTTGTCTGAAAGAAAAATGGAAAGGTTTTACTTTGACAACAATTTGCTATCTGCCATTTAAAAGGCAAGTAAGGCAATAATTCCCCAGGTGCTGACTGGTGAGAGGTCAGATTGCTGGAAATAGAAGCATACTGAAAACCAGATGAGAAGAAGGGGAAATCAGTAGTGTCTTTACTAAAACCTAATTAGGAAATAGAATCTTTTCCTCTGCTCTGGAAAGAGCAGAAACTATCAGTGAAATATCAGCAAACAGTTTGGCATCTTCAAAGATATTAATTAAGTAAAATTTGGAAAGTGCTTTGAAGATGAAAAATAGTAGGGAGTGCTAAGTATCACTATTAGCAGGACCAATGTGTCAACTGATGTTGTCTGTCTGTGTAATATTGGGTGAACACTTGGTTAATTAGAGTCAAATGAACAGCCTTGCCTGGTCAATTTATTGGGTAAAGTGGGTCTTGTTTCTGGTTGAAGCAAGATGTGGTTTCTGTGTGACTCACAGGCCTGGAAAGTGAATGTCAGACATATTTCATGGCTTCACAAGCCACCAGTAGCAATTGCTGTTTCTTTGTGGGTCTGTCTCCAGATGCCAGGGCAGTTTTCCACAGCATTTAGCAATCTCTAAACAAGTGATTATTAGTTTGATATCATACCTGCCTTCATTAAAGGCTTGCATGCCTTCCTGGACTAAGACAATACCTCATTCTCCAGATCTAATTTTTCCAGCTTACAAGCATTTTAGTGCTAAAGCATTTGTGGGATTAATTTGGCAGAGGCTGAGGTAGGGAAGGATTGCTATTGCTGACCAGGAGGTGCTATTCAAATGTCTATCAAGAGTCTGGAAGTACAATTCAGACCTTGTGCTATTACTCTGGGAGAACCTGTTATGGACCAAGCCAAATTTGCTACCATCTCCAGGATATAAAAAAAGATACCATAAGGTTTTGCTGTACTTTTGCTGTACTAAATGAACTTTGCATAAGTAACAGTTAATTTGCTACATTTCAATGTTTATTTTTACTAACCTTAGTGAGATCCCCGGAGACTACAGCCCCAATCATACCTGCAGATGTTCAGTCAAACCATGGGTGAGAGGGGCTGCTCCCCTCAGCAATGTGAACCAGATCTGGGGCAGCTTAGGCAGGAAGAGCAAACTAAGACTCAGCCCAAGAACCAGAGAGCCCAGACATCCCAGGAAGAAGATCCAGGTTTCTCAAATCACAGAATCATAGAATGATTTGGGTTGGAAGGGATCTTGAAGACCATCCAGTTCCAACCCTCCTGCCATGGGCAGAGACACCTTCCACTAGACCACACTGCTCAGAGCCTCATCCAACCTGGCCTTGAACAGGGACATCCACAGCTTCTCTGAGCAACCTGTGCCACACTATCACCAGTCTCAGGCATTTCAAATGTTTGGTTCTATCAGAAAACAAAGTTTAGGGGCCCCTAAAACTGTCCCAAACAACAGTTCAGAAAGCAGGAAGAGGACTTGTACCTGAGCTTTCATTGTAAATTGTGAGAGCCAGTAACAATAAATGATATTATCTGTCTAAAAAGACTTTTATCACCTGAGAAGTTGTTGCAGATACTTCATTCCAACTGTAGTTGTTTTATTCCATCTCTATATAGTGTCAGGACTGTGTGGGCAGCTTCAACTCAGTGAAACCTCCTGCTTTGCTCATGAGCAGTTGCTTTGTCTTTGGGCTGGAGACAGGGGCCTTGAGTTCATAACTGAGCAGGTATCCTTTTTGTTAAATGTTTTTCTGTGTGTTTTCTCTTTGTTCGTTAGTTTTTGGGGTTTTGTGGGGTTTTTTTGGGGGGGGTGTATTTTGTTTTGGTTTTGTTTGGGGTTTTTTTTTGTTTGCTTGTTTTTTGGGGGGGGGGTTTGTTTTGGTT
>VWZS01007735.1:0-45431 GCA_013397075.1 Rhabdornis inornatus | reverse complement strand
GGTTTGGTTTTGTGGGGTTTTTGGGGGGTGGTTTTTGTGTTGTTTTTGGTTTTGTTTTTTAATATAAAAAATCTCCTATTTCATGTAGGAGCACCCAAGAAGCATCAGTGAGGTAGATTCAGGCAGAATAGTTTTGCTCTCTGATAATGAGCAAAAAGCTAAACCAAGCCACCTTTCAAATCCCTTTTTTTTTAAAGTGCACTGTCATCCAATTTATACCATAAAGGTGAACTGTGCATTCCTATGTTCTGTACAGATTCAAAAGTGTTGGATGCCATGGAGCTCAGGGGAAACAAGGATGGGGTAGGCCTGTCTGTGTTAGTTATGACAGTTAGTTATGACAGTTCATGCACACAAATAGCATGATAAGAATATCCCCAGTGGACAATAATGCAAAGTGAACTGCCTTGAGATACACCTAGAACAGATTTCCTGTTAGCATATCTGTTGATTGAATCCAAAGCAACTCCTCAGAGGAAAGCAAGTGCAGAACACAAGGCCATAAAGCTCCAAGTCCTTTCACAGAGCTGTAGCCAAAGTATTACAGAGAAAACTCGTGCATCCAGAAAGAAGCAGTGAGAAAGGCTGCTGGGAGGCTTCACCCTGTTTCTTGCCTCTTTGTTCTGCACCTGAATGGATGCACATCAGGATATTTTCTACACAAGCAGATACCTACACTTAAAAAGCCCTGCTGAACTCTGACAATTTTGGCTTTCAGTCAGCATCCGTATTTTGGATCTCAGGTAATCTTCCTGAGGAATCTGCCTTCACATAGCAGCTCCCCCCAGCCTGGCTACCTGTGGGGCACAGCCCTGTCAGGCAGCTCTGAGCACAGAGATGCTCTTGGGTGCACAGCAGAGCACAGCCCTTATCTCTGCAGTGCATAATCCTGCTTGGAGCTTATGGTACACCTCCTTCTTCATGTCCTGGAGGCTGTATCATGAACAGATGTAGGAATTCAGGCCTACACTTTGAGTCCTGCTCAAACTGACTTTTGGAATCTTGATGACCCTTCAGTTTTTTAAATTAAGAGTGTTGGGCTTCTTTCCATCATAACTAAAATAACCAGTGTCCAGGGTGAAGAAAAGCACCTATGCAGAATAAATAAGATTAATTAAACAGGAGGACAGAGCCACCCACCATTAATATCTCCTGTTGTCTGTGTCCTAGTCCCACAGTGAGCTGTACTCAGCAATGCAAAGGATCAGTAGCTCATTTAGCACTTGTCATACCCCAAGGATGAGTCAGTCTATGACTTAACTAATCTGGCACAATGCAATGCCAAGTTTGATCAGACTGTTTCAGTGGTTCAGCATTATAGAAGAGAACTAAAGACTAAAAGTGATGTTGACTCAGCCATTTGGCTCTTGCCAGTGAACATTAGTGATTTTCAAACTGTTTGAATTTCACTTCTAATGAAAATCCATTTAGACAAAGTTATTTACGTGCATTTCTCATTTCCATATGAGGTTTGAAGCCTTTGCCACATTGCTACCAAGAAAGGCAGTTCAGAATGCAGTCATTTGCCTCTGCTTTCTTACCATACAGAAATGATTTTGTCTTGTATAATTGCTTGATATCAATACTTAGTGGATATATTTTGACACATGACAGAAGATAATGTAATTTCCCAGGGAGCAGGGAGAAACAGAATATTCTATTAGGAAGAAGAGGATTTTTGCATTGAATTGATTAAAAATTTTAGCTGGTACATCAAGAATGTTTCCTCTCCTCTGATAAATCAAAAATTGCCAGTCATAGCTGGTAGAAAGTAACAGGCTGTTAGCTCCAAGACATTAAGGGAAAATTCCAGATGTATTGAAGTCAGTGGTAGAACACACACTGATTTGTATGAGGTGAGGATGTCAAAAGCAGTAACAGCCAAACAAGCACTTCAGCACTTAAATGCAGATTTCATGGGCCATGGTGAAAAAAAACCCAGGCATCTAAATTGAATTTGGGCTGCAGGTATTCATGACATCATCAGTGCCTAAAGATTCACTAGAAACTGGGTATTTATATAAAAGTGAAGCAAGGACTCCTCAGGATGCAGTCCTGGCTGTCTTTGTGTGGGGCTGAGCTCAGCCAGGTCTGGTCTCCCTCAGTCAAAGGGGATCAAACTCATGTGATCCCAAAAGAGAGAACTAGCTTTGTACACATCAGCTGGTCATACTGGGGCACTCTCTGCCTCTCCTTTTTTGACCTACTTCTATAGAAAAAAATATAAATACAAGTCTGTGTATGTTGGAGGGGGAGAGATGAGAAATAAGCGGGACATAGCAAGTCTAATGCAGAGATTGGAAACTGCAGAGAGGCCTCTGGTTTGGTTCCTGGCCCCAGAGCTTTTCCTGGCTTTTTTTATTAGATTCTAGATGAACTAAAGCATTGCTCTCACTTTGAGGATAAGAAACTGAGAGCCTGAAAAGTTACAAACTCTTATCTCAGGCCCTGTGTTAAAGCAAAATGAGCTAATGGAAGCCTCAGACCCAGTATTTCTCACTGGCTCAACTTAAGTAGGGTAACATTGCCAGTGTTATTGCAGTTTGTTCAAAAAGATGTTCCTGAATTATTTACTTGAGACTCAAGAACCCCATGACAGAGCAGTGAGATGATAGCTGGGCTAGGGACATTTTGCAGAAGTGTTCCCTTACCTCTACAGCATTCCCAGACAGTTATGATCTTCCACAGAGCAAGCGCTCAGCTCTATGATGATGGGCAAAGGGGTAAAGCTCCAAGATGGGGAGATGAATGCTGAAGGAGCAACCTCTGCCTTTTCTTTAAGTGATTACAGCCCTGTCTTTATCCTGGCACTCCTCACAGAGCCTACATTTACAAAATGAAATTGCCTATGAGGCTGCACACTTTCAGCAAGCCATTTAAAACTGCAGCTCCGAGACAGCTGAGTGCCTGATTCTGGATGGTGCTGGGCAAACCTAGGTGAGATTTTGAGGTTTTTGCTTTGGGGTCTTGAGGGATTTGGCCAAATATATGTTTGCCCAAATACATATTTCTTGTTCACTTGACAATATTTGAAAACTGAAAATAAATGCCTTTGGATTCTGAAAGATAAAAGAAAGCAAATGTAGTCTTACTTTTTTTCTACTTACAATGTAAAACACAGCCTTGTTGTGCAAAGTCCATTGTCAGGATTCTTCTATGCTCAAAGCAGTTTTTAATGACAGCATCCCCCAAAATCTTTTTGCCTTATTGCCAGGCTACACAGGAATTTTGGGGAAGGAGAAGCTGAAGCAACCTTTTCACTCTGCTTTTCATGCTCAAGATGTTCACTGGCTACAGATTCAGGACCTCTTCCAAAACAAACAAGAGAGGGATGTTCCTAGGGCCTTGGTCTCAATAACAAGATGGTGCTTTACAGAAAATGCAGCAATAAAGAGGAGGATGAGGCCCACTGCATTGCATCCAGTCACCTTTTGGATGGGAATGCTTCCCATGGCCACCAAACTGCTCCACTGATAATGGTCTCTGAATATTGCCAGCAATTTCCATCTTACATTGAATCAGGCATTTTGAATGCAATACATGGGGTAAGAACAAGAGACTGCAAAGGAAAGAAGGCAAAGAAGGGAAAAATCTGAATTCTTCCTGATGGGGAGCTATCAAAACAGAGGCAAAAAAGAAAGATCCATAGGCCTAGGTTCTTTGTAATCTTTTATATCTATTTTACAAATCTCAGAACTTTGCCCCAAAAAGATACATTTTGAAATACTGCAGGAATATCATGTCAGGAATGTTCCAATGCTACATTTTAAAAGGAATCACACAGACTGCAAAGACTGTGGTCTTCATGAGCAAATTAGACAGCTTAATCATGTTGGGTAGGATTCAGGTCACATATTATGGTGTGTAAGTATGGGTTACAGTGTGTTCACATAAGGAATCTGTCTAGGCTTCCCTTGTCACCAGTGAAGTTCTGATGTAAAGTCAAGTCAATACAGCCTAAAGAACTGTTCAGTCACCCTGTGTTTGGGACCTACCTGGCCCTCCACATCTCTGATGAGGATTTTGAGCCATGGCACTGGAAACAGATTAGTACTAATTATTATCAATGAAAATGTTTCATTTAGGTGTCTGGCCATCTGCAATTTTCCAGAGCACTTACATATGCAAAGAAATAAATATTTCACTTTTGGTCTCAGTTCAAGGTAGAAAAGTACCACTGAAATATCAGAATTCTTTCCAAAGCATCAACCAAAATTCCTGTCTGCTTTGCTTCTTGAGTCATCTGTGGGCTGCATTTGCTCTTCTTGGCAAAATTGTTATGAGAGTTGAGGGATACCAGTCCAGACAACTTTAACACAGCTTCTGTTGGTTTGCTGAGGGTAAGACTAGGGGGGTTTGGAAGCACCTGATTGATCTTTGGCTGAGGAAATATGTGCTAAGTTTGGCTGTGTCCATATTAACAATCACTTTGAATGTCAGCCTGGGCTGCATTAATTGGTGGAGTTCATTGTGCAAGCATCTGTCCACTAGCTGGGAGAAAACACATTAAAGGTACAGATCAGTTAAGCCCCTGTGTGAAGTTCCTAATGAGAATAAAAGTGTGCAGACTATATCCCGTTTCATATAATCACCAGTCATTTGAACTCTCAAGTGTCCAGTCATTCCTTTGACTGCTTCAGTCTAAATTTAGTTTTAAAGACCCCTAAAACAACAAAACCCCCAAAAAAATCCTTCTTTAATTTGTCCAAAATGTTTCGTCTCTACTTCAATTGCCTTTAAATCCTGTCAATTAAAATTTATAATGGAGAAAACCTGCTAATAGTGAAATGAATCCCCTTGCATTCCCAAAGTGTGCAATAAGTCTTCTCACCCAATTGTAATAAAATTTGTTGTGGCATAGTTTTTGGGATCAATACAGCAGACCACTGTCAATCAAAGAATTTTCTACTTACTTAAAAGTTAACAGACTTTTAGTGTCTTTGTGCTGCACTGAGGACAGTCTGAGTTACCACAGAAGATTAAATCTTTAATTTTACATTACTTCAGCCATCTCTATAGAACAAAGTGGGCTTTACCTGTTGAATATGAGGCTTATGTGAGCTGAAGTGCTCTTGAGACATTAAGAGGCAGTCTTGAACAGTTTCTGAGATTTAAGCTGAGGGGAATTCTAAAGGGATTACTGCAGCATTTTACATAAAACGAGAAATAAAAACAGACTTGAGCAATGCATGATCATAAACGCATTCCTGCTGTGATCAAGAGTTCTGTTCCCATTGCTGTTCTAAGACTAAAGCAGGAAGAACTGTCAAAGGGCAACTATACTTGTAAGGATTTGTACAAGTCCAATTTATAATGAAATTAAGGGGCTGAGTAGATTTGAAAGATTTGTTAAAAAGGGAGATACTTTCCATAGTCTCTTCGGCCCAGAGGTGAGAAACACAAGCATTATTGGAATACTGTTTTGCAGAGGAGGCTGCTTTCCAAGAGCAGACATGGCTAAGAACTCATACACAAATAAGAAATTTTAGCAAAAGAATCACAGGTTTTTAACTATTGATAACACTTTTCTAAAGAAAACAGAGGCAAATTATGAAAAAAATAATTCAGAAACAAAACAAATACTGAGTGACTTATGTCTACCCTTGCATGCTTAGTTTATGAGAAAATAAGAAGCAGTAAGTGTATTCTTTCTAGCTGTGATTCACCTTTCCTTCACCTTTACTACAGCTCCCTTTATTGCTGTAATGGGGTAAAAAGGCTTCTATACTGCCTGTACTGAGAAAGAAATCTGTGTTTGTGTAAATGTGTGAAACATGCACATAAAACACAGTATACTTCATGTTTTAATGGAGAAATTAGGATAGAGCACCAGCAACTGTCAGCAAATAGAATTAGTTTCTTGTCACACATTCACTAGCAAAGAAAGATATTTGTTCTTTGTGACTGCAGATTCCTAGGAGGTGAAAGCCAGGGTGTTGTTCCCTGTGGTGATTGTACCCTGGCAGGGATCACATCTACAGGTCCTCTTGGTCCTCTGGAGAAAAAATAGCCTGGGTTACAGGTGAGCAAATTCCCAACACTCTGAGACACAGATATCAACCATCACATGGACCAAAGCGACAAAATTGTATCACCTACATATCTTGGAGCATGAAGAGAGATCTTCAGAGAAGTCCCTCAGTTCAAGAGAAGCCCAAGCTTCTCTGAGTCTTTCCTGCAAAGAAACAAGCATAGATATCAAATTGTGTATTTGGTTATGACAGCCAGATGTCTATTAGTGACTCCAATAAAAACACAAAACAGCTTAAATTTGTGGAGAAGAAATAAATCTATGAAATTTACTTTACAAAACTGGCCTGAGTGGAAGTTAAATTTGTCCATATTAGACAATGTGATTATTAAATCTCAGCAAATATTTACTTGGGGAAATACCATGGAGAGATTTCCATCTCTATTTATATGACTGAATGGTTGAAATCCCTCTGTGGAGATCTCTTCTGTTCAATTAGAAGTAGCATGAGAGGAATAAGGATCACAGAAAAGAAGTATTCGATAATTGTCATACAATAAAATATGAAATATGAGTGGAGATCAAGCATGCATTGTGAACCATGTGCATAATTACCATAAATTTTATGCTGCATCTTGGTCTTTATTATGGCCTCACCATATAAAATACAGATCAGCTTCAATTAGAGTAATTTAAAAACAGGTCATTTTTCAACGTAGCTTCTCAACTATGGGGTATGCTACATGGATAAATATTGCATTTAAATTATTAATGCTATATGTTTATCCTATATATGGTTGTCCCAAACTATATTCCATTTCATATAATGACCAGTTTCTTCCCTGTCCTCTGAACTCCTCTGCCTTTTCCAAGATTTCTGGTCATTTTAATCAAATGAAGAGGATGAAAATGCTGAATGGCTTCTCACAAACATTATTGAATTACTATCTTACCTTTGAGCAATGGCTACCAAAAAGTTATTTCCTATTTCCCAATCATGGCACCTTTCAGAAAGTGCAAGGATTTACCCCTGAGGAAATGCAAACATATAAATATTCGACATCTGTAAATATTTTAAAAAAACTAGGATATTCCACAGTAGAGAGAACATACCTGAAAGCTCCCGAGAGCAGTAAGCACCCAATGAATTTAGCTGGTGATTCTTACATTCTGTTGTAAAGTCATCCCACTGTGAGCTGAAGATTAGATAGCCTAGTCTGGGTTGTGTTTATTTTGTTATGTTGAAAAAGATATCTCAGTTGATTAAAATATTTTTTATAGATTAAAGACATTTTTGTCATTTTTAATGACTTACTACTAGTACTTTATAAAAAGTATTTGAGATTATGTTGACATATGCTTTAAAACAAGAAAAGCTCAAGTGGTATTTAATGGATAACTTATTACAAAGAAGGAATTCTCTAGACCTGCTTTAATTCACATTGTTTGGATGGGGCACCTTTTTCACACGATAAAGCACTATGGGTACAGCTAAGTAAGACTCGTGTGGCCAGAGTGCAAATCAAAGTCCCCTGCAGATAGGGAAAGGCTCCAGTGCTGTTTATATTCGAGGGAGAACAGAAATGCCAAACCGTGCAATGTACATCACATTCCACAGAAACCACCCTGAGCCCCTGAGGAACCTGGTGGAGCCACCTGGACATCAGCAATATCAGCCTTGTCTTCATTCCCCACCTTGTCAGCCAGCGACAGGAGTGCAGTCATGGCCTCAGGGAATGAGGTCCTTTCCTGGATCTGAGTGTGTGTGGTCTCAATGGACAGAACAGAGAGGAGCCCTCAGAGGGTTTCTTCTGTCAGAGCTGCTTCTCCCTGTCAAGGACTGCAACCACAAAAATGAGCTTGTGCACAAAGTCCATGACTGACATCTTCCTCAACACTAGTTAGGTTGCCTTTCACTGGTCATGTGGTTCTTGTATATGTGGCTACATGATGGGCCCAAAACATTCCGTTTGGTGCAGTCAGGGCTCTACTTGGGCAGGTGGTAGTTGTGACTTCTAATGCCTCAGTCTAATATGTATCCACAGACCATCTTCCAAACCTCTGGGAAGGGACATTAATTTTGTTATGGAAATTCAAAAGGAGAGATTGTACTCGCATTTTTTAAAAAAAATAAGGGCCANTGGTTGGAGTGTCATCATGAGGTGCCTTCGAATATGAGGACATTCAGCAAACTGTTCTGTGACTCCATGGAAATCTAGGACACCCCTGCACTCTTTACTACAGGTCTGTGCAGGTGCTGATTCCTCTGTTGCAAACAAGCAAAGTTAAACATGATTAATTAGGAGCAATGTAAAAGTTGGCAGTGACGACAACTACATTTCTTTAGTCTGGGCAATATTATGTTTGCACACATTAGGCATTCTTTAAATGCCGTGCTGGGTCTCCAGAGCTTAGAAGTTAGGAAGTAGAAATGCTTAAATTTCTAAACCAAGTGACTTCCACACGAACCTGGGTACCTCACTGCGGGAACAGGGACACTCTGCAGTTTGCATGTGGATACCAAGTAAAGGCAGGATTCCTGTCTTTAGAAGAGTCTGAAGCAGGTGAGAATGGACTAAGGCAGCTAGACTCAGGCTCAGCTCAATTTTATGTATCACAGTGAGCTCTCAGGAGCTCACATTGAATGTTTTGGACAAAACACTGAAAAACCCCAGTGGAGTAGGGCTGAACTACAGCTTTAAACACCAGGAATACTTAAATATCCAAATCAAAATATTTTTCAAACATTTCAGTTTCAGATCTGTCTCCAAAATAAAAAGATGCCCTTTGCCAGAGTTGGATTAAATGAGACCTAGCTGGGAGGAAATCCAGTGAATCTCAGTGGCCTGTCCTTTGGGATTTGAGTGTCACAACTGAGCACACCATACTGCAATGCAGCAACTTTAAATCAGAGCTTTCTCATAAAAAAAATTCTCACTGAGCAATGCCCAGTGAAAAGCAAACAAACAAGGAAACCAATAAAACCTTAATCTTTTACTACACACCTTCAATTCCAAGAGAAACTGAGACAGTGAAAGCGCTACTTTTTGCTCTAGTGTATTTTCATTAGTGTTTAGGGGTTACTTGAAAGTCATGGAGATAATAGAAATATACCTGAAATGAATTTTCACTGCCACTGAATATCCCGATTCTAATATCAATCATAATTAAAACAACATTAGAAGGTCGGGGTCTTAACCAATTTTTTCTCTTGATATTTGTTCTCTTTTCTATCAGATGGTTGTTTCATGAAGCTGGTGGTCTTCAAACTTGACTTCATCGCTTGGTTCATTTCAAATACGAGAAACCAGAACAAACATGCAGGCAACAATGACTTAAACAATAGCTCGCCAAAATCATGTTCAAAATGATAAATCTAAGATTGATATGCTCTTGTATATTCTGTAGACAAGCTGCTAAATCCTAACTTATATAAAAAAAACTTAAACTGAACCCGAACTCCATCCTGTCCTTCTGTGGCCCTAGAGAAAAAATGTGTCAGTGGTCCAAGAAAGCTGGAGTGATCCCTTGCTGTGATCTTGGGATGGTGGCAAAATGTGTAATCTGTGTGATATGATGATCTATAACTCAGTGCACATGCAGCCATGTAAAGCCAAAGCTTTTCTGGGATTCCTCAATATCTTCACTCTCCAGGGGTCTTCCCTCCCATCTCTTTCTCCATATTTACACAAACACTGCCCAGGTCTCCCTGCCAGAGAGGTCAAGAAGGCTTTTGGTCTCTGACACCCTCCTGTGTGGATTGTCAAGAAGGGGTGTCTGATGTACCCATCAACAAATCTTTTCAACAGCTCACCCAGACTACATTGATCCTGTCATCCAAAGAAGCCTGTTTTCCTTTTAGAATTGGCACCAGCTCCCATCAATTTGCATTATTTCATTACTCACCACAAAGAAGGCTTCCGGCAAGGTGCTTCAACAATCACTAGATAATGGTTGAGAAGCATAAATAATCATTTAAAAACTTCTGGGACTTTAATCAGCCATCAGGCCATTTAGGCAGGATTTTAATGCTGCCTGGTAGGAGAGCGTGCATAATGGGGCCTCTTCAGAGGCATTTTCACAACAGATTACTCAGCATATAGCAAGGGATATATTCAGAATTAAGGTGTCTGAGCCAAAAGAACTGGGCAGGAATGGGCAAGCTCTACCAATTCATGCAGATAAACTCGGTAAGCATGGCTTTGTTTGCGGGCAACCTCGCAGGCATTGCTCTTGTGTCACGACAGCTTTGTTTGCACGGGAGCACCAGCCCAGAGAGCCTGGCTGTGGAGAATTACCCAGCACAGGGATGAGCCCAGCAGAGCCCTGGAGGGCTGCCGGATTTAGCACAAGCTATGGAAGGAGTTACATTGTGCTCCCATGTGTTAGTAAAAGCCAGATAGACTGTGCCACCTCGCAAAAAGTATGGCTTGCCTCTGTAAAGACACTTAAAAGTCTCTCCTTCACATCCAATAAATAAGGAAATTGAGGCAGAGATAGTTGAATTGGTGCTAGGAGCCAGCAGTACTTTAGCAAACCAAGATTTAGAGTCAACTCTTCGAAACAACTGGAAAACTCTAGCAAAGCCTCAAATATTTATTTAACCTACCTTTTAAGTCCATGGGTTGCACAGTCTCAAAATAATAGATGTGAACAAAATTAGTTAAATTGCTTAAAAAACCCTCACAAGCACTGCCTTGCAGAGCACTGTACCAGAAAGAGAAAATACACTAAAGGACTGAGAACTGGATTCACCTCTCCAAAGCACTATCATAAACAACAGCAGTCTTAGGGTCCTTTCTTGACAAGGAACATAAACTTAGAAGATATTTTTGGTACCTAAACAAGATAGCTAGAGAGATTATTAGATATAGATATATAGATATATAGAGGTAGATTAGATTAGATAGATAGATAGATAGATAGATAGATAGATAGATATGGAGTGTGTGTGTGTCTGTGTGTGTGTGTGTGCGTAGCTTTTGACTTTGCAGTTACTTTTTGAGAGAGGTTTCGGATTCTGAGTCATGGACAAGCTGTTGACAATTTTACCTTGAGAAACTTATTTTTTCCTTCCTTGCAGCCCATCAATCTCTTTCCCTGCTCTTTGGTTACTCAGTTGTTCTTCACACATCCACAGGAAGGTCTGAGACTGCCTTTTGGCTTCTTTCAGAGGAATGTCCTGAATGGAGCTTGCTGTCAACACTGCTTTCAAGACAAAGAAGGCAAATCTTTAAAAATGTAAACTAGAGCACGGTGCCTAATTCTGTTGAACTGTTAGTGGAAGCAAGACACATTACTGCCCTTTGTGCTTTTAAAAATCATCCTGAGAGTTATTTATCAGATTAAGGTTTTAACACAAATGTTGTGACTCTTGCCACAATCCATCCGTTCAAATCATCAGGAAGGAGGAAGAGCTTGAGTTTTGCACTTGGATTATCCTCAAGAAATGTTCATGATTGAAAAAAATA
Source organism: Rhabdornis inornatus (assembly GCA_013397075.1). Lineage (NCBI taxonomy): Eukaryota > Metazoa > Chordata > Aves > Passeriformes > Rhabdornithidae > Rhabdornis > Rhabdornis inornatus. The sequence continues at coordinate 33,989 of VWZS01007735.1, read as the reverse complement.
CTTATGGAGTCTATGTTTAAATCTACATCCAACATTATGCAAATATTTGCGTTCTGTAACTTAACTCGACCTAAATCAGGGTTCTTGGTTTTCAAGGTTCAATTAATTGTTTGATTAATCAGTGGCTTAATTTGTGCATCAGAGTAAGAGAGAGAAAAACAGCTCAAAAACAGCTGTGTGATTGATTTTTTTTTTCCTCCAGACCAATTCAAAGTATTGTATAAATAACTAACCTCTATTGTGGTTAACTTCCTCAAAAGATAAAGAGGGAGGACAAAAGCTTGCTTTTCCACTGTTCTTGCTTCAACACTGGAAGATCTGGAGCCGTGAAAATCCCAGCACAAGACTGGAAAGGCCCAGGGATGTTGAGTTTTGGGCCACTGATTTGCACAAGTTAGGTCAGGTTGGGTGATTTGGCCCAGGGTAAAATATGCAAAATATGAGTTTTCAACCCTTTTGAAATTACTTTTGAGCTCTCTGGCAGGATCAGCTTTGTTGTACAAGTAGGGTGAGCATTCAGAACATAAAAGTCATCAGGACAATGCTTGTTAAAACTAAAGGAGGATGATGAGGATCAGGTTCTTGTGGCCAGTAGCAGAAGCTCTAAATGCAAGGCAAGCATGCAGTGCATCAAGGAGTCAGTGATAATCAGTGAATGGACTCTTAATCTCCACTGAGGATGCTGATGGTTCTGACTCCCAGCATACAGAGTGGTTGGCTCATCTGGATTAGCTGTGTCCCTGCCCTGTCCCATGCAGTGAATGCCAGTCCCTACTCACCAGCCATATGATTTTAGGGCATTTTGAGTTGGGCTGTGACACAACTGCAAAGCAGGTTGGAAGTGTCTGACAAGGAGGTGCCTTCCTCCTCCCTGGCAACAAAGACATGGATGCTCTGCTAGGCTGATACAGACAAGGTAAGCAGGATTATCTGTTTCACACTTGGGCTGACTTTACCTTCTGTGTCACACATGGATGCTTGTCTACTCTCCATATTTGCCTTTATATGCACTTGGTGTGGCAGATAAAACAAGAGAATTATAGTTATTAAAGCTGTGTGTAACCTCTTGTGTCATGGACTCAGCAGTTGCAGGTCAGTGCAAGAGCAAACTTGCTGCACTGCCACACATGATTCCTCAGCCATGTTGGGAATCAAAGAGCAGGATGTGTGTCATAGTCTGGGACATGTAACATAGTCCTGGGAATTTGAGTTAAATGATCTCCTTTTCCTGTTAGACTGAGTGAAGTGAAAAGTCTTGGAAATTTGTCAGGTGATAAAATTGAGCAACAGACTTTGGGCTTCCAGCGGAGTGGGGAATGAAGGGGTTTGTGTGGAATCACTGAAGGAGGCTTGGCAGGTCTGGATGTGCCCTGGACTCCTACAGGACAGGGAGAAATGCAACACCCCTTGGCTGTGGTGTGAGGTGGGTACAAAGGCATGGTGAAAATCCCCCCCTGTTTAGGAATGCATTCAGGAGAGCTTGTCACATTTTACTGTGGGTTCCAGAAATAGGGGCTATGGCAGGAGACCCTTTGGGATACAGACCAAGAAGTCAGAGCCTGGAACTGAGACTCACTTTGATTACACCATGCACTCAAGCAGTGAGAGAAGTCAAGCCCCTTCAGGGAAAAATGGCACTTACCATATTTAAAAAGAATACTATTCAGAAATATCATTAGCAGTTCAGAGGCTGACTTCATTTTTTTATATATTTAATCTCTGCTGTCTTTCTTCTTTGCTTTTCTCTGGTTTGCCATCACTGTTTCCACTGAAAGACTTCCAGTGGTTGGACAGTTTCACTTTACACTGACAAACCCCAGAGACTGTGGTGCAAAGGAGACATATATAAACCGCTGTGTAGCAGGTTGACAGCTGGGGTTTCCAGCTTCTTTAAAAGCCCTTCAGAATTTAAGTAGTGACCATTCTTTGCCAGGCATTGCTCAGTTCTAAAATAGTGGTAGGAGCTCTGGGAGAAACATCACTGCATTAAAATTGTCGCAGACCAGAAGAAAAAAAGATGGAAAAACACAAATTTCCCGTCAGATGTAAAGGAAGATGCAAAACCTTGTTGCTGGAGATTCACTACAACCACTGTTAAAGGCAGCACCATCATGGAGATGCATTTGGAATATTGCAAGTTTAAATGTTTCATAAGCACTTATATTGCAGGTCAGTCAGAGATGAGACAAGAGACTCATATCTGTATGAGCATTCCTGGAATTCTTTTGGAAATGTTTAGGATGATGTTTGAAGGGAATATGAGTAGGGAAATAATAGAATCTCTAAGGCACTGCTGAAAATTTCAGCCCCATATAAAACCACATACTATGGACAGAAAAGCAGCAGAATCACAGATTCTTTGAGGAACACAAGCCATCCTTCTGGCCTTGGAGTTTTCCACACCCTGATGAGTTAATCAAAGCTATGTGCTTAAGCTTTGGATTGAATGTATAAGGGAATGTTTCAGTGAATTATACTTGGCAAGGCAGGTCACAGATTTCAAGGTGTAACTCAGTAGGTACTAAAGACAACAAGAACACAGAACAGACATCCCTTTGCATATTGCTGAAAAATGTGGATAAATGTGCAGGTAGCAAGGTTTGTAAGAAAGCCCAGACAGCCACCTTTTCCAGGTGTTGCTCTCGATGACAGCAATGGGGTCCCAAGGGAAGAAACAATGTTCCTAGACATACTGGAGGACTGTTTCCTTACAAGGTTTGTTTAGCAATCAACAAGAACAGACATTGTTTTCACTTTGTCCTAGGAAGTGAGCCAGGTATAATAAATAAGTAAAGAGTTGGTAAACATCCAGGGTCTCCTGTTCACAGTATCATCAAAAAAACTCCTGAGGATATGTGCAGAAGTCAGCAGCACAGAAATATTGGCAATGTGGGAACAAAGAGCAAGGTAAAGAAAGTTGACTGATATTGCCAGAAGAAACATCTTGTAAAAGTGGAAGACATGAAAGAGAAAGTTAGAAGTTATTTCATTTCATCAAATAAAAGCAATGTTACTTTTTAATGCAACATAAGGAGCAAATTCTAAACAAATTTGTAAAGAAAAATATAGTTTTTATGCATGCAAGTTTTGGCTTGTTTACAAGCATTAGGTAAATATGGCTATGCATCCAGAAATCAAACATAGGCTTGGGGCTAATGTACAATCTTTTTTAGGTTTCTCATGTAATGACTAATGACAAGGTCAGTAGTTCAATTTGCACCAATCTGTATATATCATACAAGAACAGTGCAACCCTTTACCCCTATGTGAGAAAGTAATTGCATTTTCTCACTAACTAAAGCAACTGCTGGTATCCTCCTCGTGTTGATATACCTGGCATTTTTTCCAAGTCCTTTGAAACTGTTGGGGTCTTGCTCTTTCATGGCTACGAGGTAATTTTGCAGTATGGAGGAAAGGGGTTATCTTTTCCATATTCAAGCTTTTTCCATCCAATTTGATCCTCCTTTCCTCTTGACTAAAATAGAGTAGGTATCTGTATTAATTTTGTCTCTTCCAGTCTGCTAGTCAACAGCCTTATCATGTTATTCTTTACTTACTTTGCTTCTAAATTAATTTCTCATCATACACATATCAAGCAAAAGTGTTCCTTGCTCCCACTCATCTTGTTTGTCTTTCTTTGAACTGCCTTATTTCTGGTGTGACTCAGTCGTGAGACAAAGAGATTTATTTCATCTAACTTTAAATATGTAGAAGTTAGACCTGATCTAGTCTCATTTAACCCTGGCAAATTTTCTAGTCTGTGAAGAAAAACAAACATGTCAAGAGGGCAACTTTTTCATATCTGCTTCAGAAATATTAGACATCTTTCTTTATTTCTGATGTATTGAACAACTAGCACTGCTGTAAATGTCTAAAGGCCAATGTCTGTTCTTTAAATGTCTGAAGGCAAAGGTGAACAAAAGACTTCTTCTTCATGAGGAAACCACCCTGGTCTCTCGATATGGTCAAAGGAGATCTAGCGGCCAATGTCCATGGAAGTTTTAGCTCAACTTCTCCTCCTAAGGCAAAATAGACCAGATGAGCCATGGCCAGGGTTCTAGCATGGAAACATCTGCTTAGACCACAACAGTGGAAGAAACAGTGGTGAGAATCTCTGATACAACAGCAAAGGATTAAGCTAAGAAATTATTGCATGAGAGCACATACCTGGCAGAACAGAGCCATCAGATTTCCAACAGCACTGGCCAGAAAACGTGGAGGATTCATTTTACATTTTCAACCAGTTCTGTTCTCATGTGTTACTTTTTTGAGCTGTTCTCTATCATTTCTTGCATTTTGTTTGCTGTGTCTTTGACCCCACTGTCTACTGGCATTTTATACTGAAGAATTCAGCCTGCCAACCAGATCTCTTTCTTTAGCTATCTCCATAATTCAAAACCATGCAAAATGTGACTACAGCTGCACACAGTAGCCTGCTAAACACCCATGCGTGGCCTGGGGCAGACTGGCAATTTATTTGGCACCCTTAGAGAAAAAAATGGAGCACTTTTACAATTTTTAATTGGAGGTAAGCTATTCTCTGTAGAAGCATGTATTGTAGAAGGAATGGGGAATGCCATGAGTACCAGTAATACCTTGCATAACAGCAAAAAGTTAAAAGGGAACTTGTTTTTGAGGGCTCCCATAGCAATAGCCTCTGCATCACATGAGCAATCCCTTCAGCCATCCGAAAATAAACTGCGTTTAATTGACTGGATAAGCAGATCACAAACGTTAAAGCCAGGAATGCCCCTTCAACTGTAACTTTGAACTGTAACTCGCACACCCTTTGGCAAAGCCTTTACACAGAAACGTGTACATCCCTTGGCTATAACAGTAATTTTGGCTGCAACAGTAACATGTACACCCTTTGGCAAAGATTTTGCACAGAGGAGGAAAATTTTTTTTTTTAAAAGTGGAGCATTTCCCAGTTAAACCCTGGTTGTACAACACCCTCACTTTATTATTGCAAGAATAACTTTGACAATATCTTTCATCCCACTACAGTGAAAAAGTACTGTGCACAATGCCCACCATCAGCAAAGAGAAAAAGAGTCATTCCAGGATTCTTTTCGTTTGCAAACCAAATTCAGTTCTCAGATATGCCCATGAGGATCTATAATAAGACCACTGAATTAATAGGGGTTATTAAATGCTTTCACATCCTTAAGTAGATCAGAATTGAACCATTAGATCACATTTATGCACAGGTACAAATTTCACTCTAAAAGGAAGTATTTATTTAAATTACCTACAGAAATTCTTTGCTTGACTCCTCTTTTATCTGAGCAAACTAAGATCATACCAAGAGGGCTTCCATGCAGTGAGTAAGCAAACCCTGAAGTAAAATCCTCAGGAGCACAGAAACTTCTCTGCATGCTGTCACGGGCATAAATAATATTCACCACACACCTTTTGAAAGAAGAGCCACTGAAGTCGGGACAAGTGATGCTAAAATCTGTGGAAAATTTGTGTTTGTGTGTGTATGTACATGGGTGTACACAGTTGTTCATTAGAAAATGTGTACGTTGTACAATGAGCCAGCCAATGAAACGAGCCAAAGGGCAGACTCTGACTTGGCTCAGCACTCATGAATGAAGATGAGCCAAGGAGGAGCAAAGGACATTGCCAGAAATTTGGCACAGTTTCCTGGCAGTCAGTGATCACTTCAGGTATTTTTCTTTCAAGGTGTGTACAGGCACATCCAGTGACTCACCTGTATTTATATCCAGAGAGCCAAGACAGACCCATACCTTGGCCCTGAGTTGTACCATGTCCCATGTTTATAGCCTGTCTTGTTCCCGTAAAGAGAAAGCAAGAAGGGGAACTGCCTGTTAAACTGTCCTCTTGTAAAAGTGAAGTTTTTCAGCTGATTTAAAGACCACAGAATTGGATCTGACTAATGAAGAATCCCTCTGCCTCTTTGAGGTGGGGAGAGTCACCTGCCAACAGGACAAGCAACTTGCTGTCCAGCTGTCCCTACAACATCCTTGCTCCATGTGACCTGCAGTGGTTTCACTCTTCTCTTCTTGCCACAGCTTTATCAGCCAGGGAAGTATTTTCCTGTCACTGGTCATTCATAGTAAGAGCTCAGGGAGCTAAAGGACCTATCAGTCTGATTCTGCTATGAATAGCCATGAACTTAAGTCTTGCCTCCCCTGTGTCTGCTTGCCCACTGAAATTACTGGGATGTCAGTAAATTTGATATTTTCTGTTCTTCATATTCTATTCCCCATCAAAACTTCTCTGGCAATCCCTTTCCTAGATTCCCTTTCAATATAAACCTACAGAACTTTGACTGATGTAAAGTAACTTACTCTTTGCCTGAAGTCACCTTGCCACCTGAAATCACAATGTGGTCAAAGAGAGATGTGATGAGACATCATTTTTAATTTCTGCTTTATTTTGGGATATGCTTGACTGTCATTTTCTCTTGTCATTGCTAAAGAAAAACAGAGCTGACCAAATATGATGACAAACAGAATTGTAAAAGCCTAAGTAAAGGTATAGATTTGCTATAAGCCTTACTCAGCATACAGTGGAAAAGAACATTTTTAAGTGTTGGAGTGTTAAAGATTAAACTACATTGCAGACCCTGAAGTCAGGATACCTTTGGGTTCTCATTGGGGCATCCTGAAAACTCTTATGTTTCAAATGTTGCCTTAAAGTGAGTGTATCTATCTGAATGACTCACGCAGTCTAAACCTACAGGAAATTTTAATCATCTGGGGAAAGAAAGGTAAAATACTACATAGATTCATGGAGCAAAACAAGGTTAAAAAGAACTGAAGACCATTTCTTCCACTGAAATTAAAGAAAATCAAAAGAATCAAAGCCACCTGATAGTTCCTATGTTTGGGCATCAGTCCCTCTAAAACCTTAAGAAATGGAACTTGGGAGTTTCATTCACAAAAACCAAAGAAATCAGGTGTTTTGGAAAGAAATATTTTGCTATCAGTCTGCATGTCTGTCTGCCCTCCACTTATCAGGACTTCAAATCCATTGTTCAGTTTGCATGTGAAGGACCACCAGGAGCTATGAAAAAAGAGTCCCTTTGGATGAGTGAATTGTGTGCTGGGAAAAGGTGCATTAAGTTCAGAAATGCATCTGCTTGAAAACAGTGCCTGACTAATGGTGCTTGCACAGGGTTTGAATGAGGATAATGAGGTAGCTCTGCAACACATGTTTACAGGTGCTTTCTCTGTAGCTTGAAAAGCAACTTGAGATAAAACACAAGGATGTCTGCTTGAAAAGGAAACAAATTGGCTTATTAACTTTGCTTTCCTGGCAGTGTTAGCAGGCTGAGTATGTTTCAAAAAAAGCAAAAGGGGTTTTTTGTTTTACATCTAAAATTGGAGTAATGAAAAATGTGATACATCGCTACATCTACATAGGGAAACATTATGAATATTTATTTATGTTTTATTTTAAGTGGATATTCCCTAAAGATAAAAACATTTTTATTTGTGGTGAAAATTTAAAAGTCATTAATTATTTTCCTTTCAGTTTCTCTGTGCTTTTGCCCATAAAACTCAGGCTTTGGGGATGTTATTTTCTAGCAGAAAAGTCAGAAACTTCTGAAACTTTCTACTTTTTTTCATTAAATAGTTACATGCAGATTGTCCCACTGGTGGAGATGTACACTGCATAGACTCTCATGGTGGTAGGTCTGGTCCTGGAATTAAATGGACATTTTCAGAGTTACCTGCTCTATTTACAAAGCTGAGATGGACCACATTTTGCAAGAACATATTCCTAACAGGGCAGCTGATTAGACCAGAGATATGTGCCTACAGAGAAAACATCTGTGTTTGCACAGATTTTAACTCTTGCTGTTTTCTGAAAAAAATCACTCAGCGTGAAAAATTTGCTTGAAAATCTACTTCTGATTCAAAATCAGCTTTGACACAAAATTTGAATAAGCTTAACAAAGATTCCCCTTGCAGAAGAATGCATCTTTGAACACCCAAACATGGTACTGAGTCTTCTCTGTATAAAACACTCACCTTTGCAATCAGCTGAGAAGTTTTCATCCATCTGGGCATCAGACTCAACCTGGTTTCCATCAGCCTTGCTGGGAATTAAATCCACCACAAATTCTTGATTAACCTATTAATTGCACATCATCTTTAAAAAAAAATGCATGCATTTTTCCTAACTCTTACATACAGTCTGAGGGTAAAACAGAGGGCTTAGAAAATGACATCTGAGTGGCTGAGAGGAGACACCTTTAGAAAGATCTATATCACATCTTGCTTGAACTTTACAAAAATGTGTGTTTTATTTAGTTGAATAGAATTGCTTAGAGAAAACAATTAATGACCATACACACAGCATACCCAAAGCAATGTACTTCAAGGCAAACTTAAAAAATTCAAACTTCCTGATAATGCCAGGATAAATTTTCTTTCATCTTTTTACAGCTTTCCTACAAATATTCCTGTTTCTAAGTGATTTTTATTCCTTTCAGTGAAGATGGGTCAGTATTTTCTCTTAAACTTTACAGTTTTACGTATAAAATCAGTTATTACTCTGCGTAGAAATCTATTATAAACACCTAAGAACCAAGCACTTATTTTAAAACCTAATCTCAGGATGACTGAATATTCTATTTTAAAACTGGTTTCATTTGATGATGACTACTTAGGGCTTGATCTGATTTCTTTTGTCAGTTTGATGACAGTAGCATGGCTATATATTGGATAGCTGAACATTGCAATGCCAAAATCCTCTCTTTAGTAAAGGCTTCAGTCCTCACCTGTGGAAGAACACAATGGGCAGATATGTAGACAAAAAGTTCAAACAGATTTTGGAAGAGAAGCAATGTAATTCCTTTCTATAAATGAAATAACCCTAAAAATTATACTATATACATATATATAATAATATATACTATATAATTATCATTATATAATATAAAATTATACTATATAATGAGCCCTGTACACAGAGCTCATTAAAAGGTGAGATATATTTCCTTCTCATTCTTTAAATGTATGTTATGTTTAAAAAAGCCCCTGAATACCCACAAATACTGAAAAAGAGAAATCAGCTTTGAACTTAACAGCCTTTAGAGATGTCATTTAATTTAAATACAATCTAAAATTGGGGTTTTTTTCACTCGTTATCATAATATTTAAATAGATGCTACTACTGCTATAAATCTATCCTAATCATGAAATCAAAGCTCCTTTTGCATATACAAGAGATCTTAAAAACTGCCTGAAAGTCTGCCAGATCTTTCCCAAAATATGTAATCTTTGTAGAGGTTATTGTCAGAGCATACTAATGTCTTGTAAACCCAAATACACTTTCTGAATCTCAGTGGAACAGGCAGAAAATATTCATCCAAGGCTCCTCTCACAGACCTGAGATAACTCTGTGTAACTCACAGGTAGTTGTTAAATTCCTTAGGATGCCATCTGTGAAGTGATAGACACCGGCAGAGATCGTTTCTTTATTCAGCTTTTTTAATTCTCCCAAGAAGATAGTTTCAATTTTCCCCCTGGTATTTACAGGAGAGAAACAGGCTGCTGCAGATTTATGCTTTTTGGTTTTTTACTCTTAGAGCTTTCTCATAGTTTCCCTTCAATCTCAGTCACTCACCACACCTTGCCACGTTGGGGATGATGGATCTGGTGGAGCACAGCACTTCTGAAACACAATGTGTGATGAGCTACCAGTTTAATAGACCCCAACAGCACAGCTCCAAGTCAAACCTTCTCAGATCCAACTGTAGACAAAGTCTGCAGGTTGAAGGTCTTTAAATGATTGGAAGGAGCAAGACAAGAGTCCAGGATTTGCCATCATTGCAGACTGGGCTCTTATTATTGCACTAAAATACTCCCATCTGCAGGAGCATAAAGTGGTTTCTTTCTGTTTTGTTATAGGTCAATGTTTACCATGAAAAAGACCCTGGTGACAGTGCAGAACTTTCAGTTTATTGCAAAATTTCTTCTGCCTGAGATTCTAATTTAGCAGGGCTACCTCAAGTGCTCAGGCTCTGTTGTGTACCTGCAGTGGGTTGTATTTGTACAGATTCATACGGCCAAAATGAGATTAGACTTTTGTTTCTTGCCTCCAGCCCACCAGGCATTAACAGGCTGGATCTCACTACTGTGTGTACAAGCAAATGAAGGTACAATTAACTGCAACTTGATTAACACCCATCTTATATAGTAAGACTAATGTCTTATGTGTTGTGGGGTTCTTATGCCCACAGTACTTGGTCATAAAAAACTTTTTCATGTATATTTGCAAAAAGAATCTGCCAAAAAAGTTGATTGTGCCAAGCATTTGCAGGCTGTTGTGACAACCCACCCATGAGGGGAATGAAGTGTCCTTAAGGGTGGTCACAGCTGTCACCAGTACCTCAAGGCCACACCTGAGAACCAGCAGCACCACAGCATGTGGGTAAAACCACCTGGACGACCCAAGGACACCAGCAGGCTGAAAATGTAAGCACACACTCAAGTAGTTTTGTATTTAGAGATGTGTTTTTTTCATGCTGACCACTGAAGAGCATTACAGAAACAAGAAACAGAGAGTTTTTGATAAGGAAACACACTCATCAGAAACATGATCAGTACATGCTTCTGACTAACATGATTTAGACTGAAGCCCTTTGATGATGTTTGTTACAATACAGAAGGTAGTTCTTTACATGACACCGGATATTGCAGGGCTTGATTGCTGTGACTGAAGGCTTTAGGCATTTTATAATGGAAGACTTATGATTTCAAAAATCCCCCCAATTATAAACAGAGTGTCCTGGTTCCCACTTGTCTTTGAAGGGGTTGAAATTGTTTTGCTTACACGAGCCACTAGGAGTAGCTCCCCTGTCAGACTTTGTCTGTTCTCATATTCACCTGGTCTCCTTTTCACATTCATCTGTGTTTGTAAAGTCTGTCTTTGCATTGTGCCCGATGTGGAAGCATCCCCCCCTAGCAACACCAGCATGCTCAGGAGCACTGTCCTGTCCCCAGAGCCTGCCCAGACTCTCCAGGGTGGACTGATGAACTCACAGGCATTTCTGTTCTCCTTCAGGGGCCAGGTTTGTACAGCTCTGTGGCACTCATGAGTTGCTCTTTTAGTCCTCAGGAACAGGAATGGGAAAAGAAGGCTCTGTTCTTCAGGGACAGGAGAAAGCATCAAGACTGGATCTTTATTTTTTTCCCTGTCCCCATCAGGTCAATACAAAAGATTCAAAATTTCAGCTTTTCCAGTGTCTTATTTACCCCTAGACTCTTATTTATTCTTTCTCATTATTTTTCTTTTACTATGTCTTATTTTCTGGTAATGAATTTATGATTCAAAGGAAAAGCTTTGTGGCCTGCATGTCTGTGGATGATTCCTGTCCTGATCGGTGAGGTAGTTTTAGTGGAGTTGGGAAGTTGCTTGGACTGGGGAGTTGGGAAGAGTCTGATTTCTTTAGGAGAACTACAAGGCTGAATCCCTCATATAAAAGAGAATCTTGTGAGCCATGGAGCCCACATTTGGATCTGAATTCTCATATTGTCTCTGAGGTTTTAGGTCCCATGGGTCAGTCATGCCTGAAATGAAACACCAGTATTTGCCACCCTTGACTCCATCCAGGTGACTTTCTTGAATCCCTATTCTTAAAGACTTCACACAAAATGATCAGCTGACTGACAGGTACCAACAGCAGTGGTGATGCACCAATCCTATTAGTTGACTTGGCTTTTATTGCATATTCTCAAAAGATGATTGTCCTGCTTAGGTCAGCCTCTTTGGTCATGCAATTAGAAAAAATGAGTTTGGTTCTGGGCACATAACACTGTTTGGAGAAAGGGAGAGGAGCAGGAGAGCGTTCCAGGGGAAAGAGAACATATGATTAAGCACCGGAATGATTGATTTATGATAAAAGATTAAAAGAACTGAATATGTATAGCTAAAGGGAGACATGCTGAGTGCCTATGAGTAAGTGGAGGGTGTAAGAACCAGGGAAAAGACAAGGGTGTTGCAGAAGCCTATGAAGTAACATGAAGGAAAATCTGGAGCAAGGGATATGCTGGTGTCTGTCAGGAAAACTTCAAGAGGGAAACTAGAGGAATGACCTCTAAGTGAGACTGCAAAACCATTGCTGCAACATATTTTGGGAAAGTGACAGTCTTTGGTGTGGACTTTTTCGGAAATTTGACCAAAAAATTTTTCCCAGCTTTGAAGAAAGGAAAAAGAAAACCAAACATCTTCCTTATGATACCAAAGAAATTTCAAATATGTTAGTGTGAAAAAGCAGCAGTTGAAAGATGCCATCAGGTTAATCCCAACTCCATTGCTCTTGCAGATGCCATCATAATTTTCTTTCTATAAAACCTCTTGGGGAGACCTGAGGAAAAACAGGGCTGACAAGTCTCAAACTTGCAGTGTCTAAAGTTAGCTTTTGGCTGAGAGAAGTGTGCAGCTTTCTTCTAGAAATAAATTCTTCCCATTTACCATCTTGTTAGCATTTGAAAATCCAAGTATAGAGTCTATCCAAAATGTATTTTTGTCATTCAGTACGTAATATTCATCTGAGAAAGGATGAAGAGCTGTTACATGCAATGAGCTGCTCACCTGCTGGGCTCCAGAGGGCCTCCTCTGTTCTTTTAATTGAAAAAAAAATACAGGAAATGAATAACTCTGTAAACAGACTTCAGTGCTACATACTTTCATATGCTAAAAGGTGCTAGGTTCAAAATTAAGGTTAAAAATGAACTCCCCTGTGCCCAGGAGTGAATATCTAAAAAGGCACATGTATTATAAAATACGATAACATATTGTCTCTAAACTAATATTTTTTCTGTATCTTTAGGTACACAGGAATAGTAACTTGTGGTTGATCTTACTGTTTCCCAGATTAAGGGCAAACAGAACCAGGGAATGCCTTTTGAACAGTAGTTACCTAGTAAAAACTGTACTTCAGCTACAAACTACAGGTGACATATGCAACACAGTAGTGAGTGAAACATTTCTGGGAAAACTGTTTACCCAAGCTGCAGAGAGAGAAGAGAGCTTATCGTGTGAAAACATCTTGCTTTGATATGCTAGAATATACAAATATGGGAGGAGGCAAGGTGGGGCTAGCAAGTGATACGGAAGCTAATCTATGGTTTTAAAAAAAGAAAAAAGCAGCACAATGGGCAAATAGATTTAGTGCCATGCGTGAAGGAGGCAAAGCTTGGCTTGTCTGTTGCTAAACCTTAATGTTCTTTTAAGGTTTGTTTTTTTTTTATTTCATAATAACAGAGGAGATAAGCAGCACCTACAAAGACAGGTGAAAACACCACACTTCTCTGGCTGGACATGAGCCGGCACCAACCCAGAGCCATGTAAATGTTACAAGACAGCAGCTGAAACAGGACTGTCAAATCCTGCCCAAGGAGGCACAGGTTACCCACAGCTGTGTGCCCCCTGCCTGTGCTTTTTCTTTCTCTGAAGTGTCCCTGTAAAGCTATTGAGGGAATACCACTAGGCATGGGTATGGAGAGCTTTTTGTCTCCAGCCTCAGTTTCCCCAGGTGTAAGGGGAAAATGGCGCCCTCGTTGCACAAGCACCTCATGAGGCTTTTTTATCTTGTACTTTGGAAGATGTCAGAAGCTAGAGTAGAGGAAACCTTTCCCAGAGATGCACAACATCTTTAGCTAAACATCATGATACCTTTTCTCTGTGCAGTCTGAGCAACAGCATTTCAACCACATCTATTTTTGCTTGGAACAAAAGTAAGCAAGAAAAAATGAGAAGCTTATTTACAAAAATACTCATGATACAGGGTAAGATGTTCTTTAGTCTCATTTTTATCTATAAAAACAGAAATCCTCTTCTCTAAGAAATGAATTCAGAATGACACCACATACTGGCAGGAAAACTTGTCAGCCACCCTTCCCACTCTGCACTGGAAGTTGGACTGGCACATCTGTTGGTGTTTCGGTCAAAATATTTGTCATCCCACTTATTTACACAATATGAATGTGTGTTAGCTATGATTTTGGTTTGTGTCTAACAAACAAGTGTACAATTTGGGGTCAGCCATCAGTATGGAGGATTATGTCAAAGAAAGGAATAAAAATCCCACATGACTCTCCTCTCTAAAAAGACCATGTTCACAGGGAGGTAGATGAAGAAGCTCAGTGGGTGCAAAAGCCAGCAGTGATGAGACATAAATGTGTTTAACTCAAGGACTACTATCTTTTCCCAAAAGTTAAAGACAGTCTTTATGTGTCAAGAGGACAATACTGGAAAATGCATGATAGGACACATAAGATATGGACAGCTGCCAGGCCTCTGAACAGCTGTGTGGTGTAAAAGAATTACTGCAGCTGTATTTAAACTAGAAATTAAATCTTTTTTTTTTTTTTTAATGTGTTCAGGCTTTTCACTTATCCAAAAGGAAACATTAGCAATTACGAAATGTTTATTTCCCCACAAGACATGATGTTTTGTTTCTGCTGTCTGTGATCTCTGATGTTCAGGAGACATCAGTGCTCATCCTTAAAACTCTGTGTGTAAAGCAGGGGAGATGTGAGACATCTTCACCTGCTTTGGCTGTGGGAGCAAGGCTTTCAAACTGAGCTTTGTACCACTTCAGGAGCAACTTGAAAAGGAATAAGGAATCAGTTCTCTCCTGGTGTTTTGGAAACACTGGGAAAGAACCTGATACCAGCGTGTGTTCAGGATCCTTATGAGGCCAAGAACTTCAAGGCAGGTTCCTGCAGCATGACTGATCCAATAAGCCTGGTGGGTGTGCAGGAGGTGGAGCACATTTTCCCTCAGCTTTGGAGATGCTTCACTCACTCTTGTGGAAAGTTTGCTCAGATGAAACGATGCCAGATGTAGTTTTCCCTTTTTTCCAGCCTCACATATTCCTCTCCTATATTTTTTAAAAAAGAACAAAAAATAAAGAAGAAGCATATGAAGTCAGGAGGACATCACTCATCCCAAAATTTCTCTCTCCTTTTCTATAATTCTGCATAAGTGGAACAGAAAGCTGAGAAATGTATATGTGAGTTGTTTCTAGAGAAGATAGAGCAGCCCCCCTGAGTTACAGAAATTATCTGCAATTTTTAAATTCCTCAAGGGACACCTTGTCTTGTGTGTGGCAAGGTTGGCTGCTCACTAAGACCAGCCAAGGAATGGGGTGTTGGGTGTCTTCCACAGCATGGCCATAGAGTTGCTGGTTCCCATGCAAGTTTTCAGCTTTGTTACCACTGGAGCCAAACAAGATAGGAGTAGGTACCTGTGGTTTTGGAATGAAAACTCTTGGGTTCTTCCTACAAAGCCACATCTACAGCATGTGGTTTGGCTGGCAACTGTGGATTCTGATTTGTATGCAACCCTGTGGACACTTCTAATTTAATGTTTGTATGAAAGGCTAACTCTGCGGCCACTTTTAATTAGAGGAGATTTCCGGCAAAGTTAGTCAACAGTTCTTGTTACTGGAGGGAGAGTACAGAACAACTGCTGTGAAAATAAATGGCACAATGTTTGGTGTTTTATTGCAAAAACAAAATTCAGAATTTTTCAGTTCAAATGAATTCTCAAACTTTCTTTTTCTGTTTTTCATTTCTCTCCTGTCTCTTAGGGTTAGATCTACTGAAAGGAGAGGAAGGGGGCTGGAGACATTGGAGATCCAAGTTTGCAAGGCAGCACCATCATTTCCAGGTGTCCTCTTGAATCCATATAAAATTTTGGTCCCATAGGATCCATAGTAAGGAGATCTCAACTCGTTTCCTGCTTGTTTTGAACACAGATACTATGAGGTTCCAGTAGGGATGTTGCATTTTGGAACTCGTGACTGATGCATTTTCCTACCTGAAATCATGAATACTTCTTTAGACGAGGGCTGGTCAACAGACAAATAAACCTAATTCTTCAACACTTATGACATCCATACCTTGCAAATGTAGTCTGCTACTCTTTATCATGGTATAGTAGACCTCCATCTCCTCGGTAGAAGGATAAATGGTCTCCAATCAGAAGGAAAATAACAGACAAAGTTAGACTTTGAGTTCACAATCATGTAAAAGTTTTTAAGTCTTAACAAAAAAAAAAGTCTCACTTCAATCATCTATGAGAAAGAGCAGAAGGAAGAAAGATTATTTTCTCTGGAGTGGCACTAGGTTTTTTTAGATTATAAGTATTGAAATTTTGAATAATACCTGTGAATAATGCCTAGTGAATCAGAAAGAATGCTAAAAAAATCTTGGATATTTACATGGCTAGAAATCTACAAAAGATTAAATTTCAATAAATAAAACCATTTTTCTTTTGATAATTTCAAGTGCTTTGTTATGGCTCTAATAACTTCATTTTTTTTTCCTCCCTACTGTAATTAGCTGATCTTAAAGACGTGCAAACAAGCTGCCACAAGTGTTTGGCTACTTTGTAATAACTGTGCACCTTCTTACCCATCAGTAAATGTAAGATCATTTATTTCCAAGAGGGGGAATTCAGAAGAGGGATAGGCAACCTCAAATTACCACACATTTATAACCATGTACAAGACTCCCCACAGGCAGTTACCACAGATGAGCTAAATTACTGCAAATTCAGGCTCCAGCTTACATCATTTTAACCGTATTATGTGCCTATCTTTACATTTTAAAAACACAATTTCTACCCAGAAGACATCTAATTCTTACATAGAGATGTTAAACTGATTTTTTTAGACAGCTGGAAACAAACAAAACTTCAGATTTTTGTGAAAGTAAGAAATGTGTGGATTCCACTTCTTTTATCAATAAAGTTTTAGCTTCAAGCACTCTTTAATATCCTACTGGCATTTTTTCCCTCAAACCAATTCTTTACAATCTCAGGGTGAAATATCATTTTCCTGTTGAAGTCAATGGAAGAACACAGTTTGATTTTCATCAGGAATTTCTGTCAGTTCCTGAAAATTTAGAATATTTTCTCATTTTTTCTCCCTATAAAACTCATTCTACAGTTCAAGGTATCCATTTTCTAGTGCTCACCTGGAGACCAAACCTCACAGCTCAGGAGTGTGAGCTCAGTTAAGGCTGCACATTGTCAGTTTTTTTTTGTAGGCCATGTCATCTACATCTGAATTTTTTAATTTCTTCCTAGCTATGTTAAAGTGTGTGACTGCAAATCCATCCCTCAGCTGGGGAATTCCTGTAGGACAGTGCTGGAAGGAAATAGCTCCACCAGGACAACTAAGGCAGTTCACACCTTGAGCTGTTAGGAAATGAGCAATGGGTTCTCACCCATTGAGTCCATCTCTAAAAAGGGGTTTGCACTGCTCACACATCTCCAGCAGCAGGTAACCTCTCCTCCCTCTGCACAACACTGGACAGCAGATGGGCAGGCTCTGCTTGGTTGTTGTTGTTGCCCCCATGTTGACTTGATGAAAACTTGATCTGAACATCATTCTTCACCAAGTTACTTCCCCACATGCCAGATGACAGAGAATTCCTTTTATCACCTCAATTAAACGCACTCTTGATCAATATATTCAAGATTTTGATCTATCTGGGAACTCTTCAGTTCTAGTGTCCACATTCAGTGTTTATTGTGGGAGCCATCTGCAAAGTTCTTTTCTACTGCATATTTTTTCATTCCCAAGAGAGACAAAGCATTTTATTTTGAACAGGAGACACTAATCCTAGAGTCATTCAGGCTGGGCAGGAGCTTGAGGGTTCTGACCCAAACACTGCTCAGAGGAGAGTGAGTGCAGAGAGCTGTGTGAATTCAGGGACTCAGAGTCAAAGTTATGAAATTGAGGAAGCTTTGGGCATTTACTATCATCTCCATATAGTCATCACTTGGCTAATGGCATTTTAAAAATTATACAGGCTCATGAATCATAGATAAGGTACCTGTGTACTTGCCAGCCAGTTGTTACTTTGATTCACTTTAATAACCCATTTTTGCTCCAGTTTATGTATTTTGCTCTTCACCTGCTGTCTTCCTCACATAGATGGAAAGAAAGAAATTAATTAAGTAGAATCGGTCTGTGCAATCATAGGTGAAGCCTCCTGAGCTGAAAAATGACTCACATTTATCTGCTGGCATCTCTCCTCACAGATGTCCTGCAGCAACATCTCTCAAATTCTCTGTTAATTGAGCCATTTTCTGAATTCTAACAGTGAATAGGACATAGTGAGACAGAGACCAACTGGCATACGAAATTTATCATTAGCAAGAATGGCAATTTTCCTGGAAGATTTTTGATAAAGGTATATTGAAAGTGCAGTTGGAGAAGTGCAATTTACTGCAAGCCTGCATTAAGCACTGACCTTCATGCTACTCAGTAGTAAGCCAAGAAGCAAAGATGTTAAAATACAATGGAGGGCTTAAATAGAAGTGACTGTAATTAAAAATATATACTGGATTTGGGAAATGCCTGAGTATGGTTTTAATAAAAACATTACTGTGTTGCTGATATTAAGATTTAAATCCCTCAGAAAATCACTGACATACACACATGGTCTAGTTCTCTAGACAGCTAAAACGACATGTTCTTCTTTTCCTGCATTATGTTTCCAGCTGCATTGTGCTTTCCATTTTGTTTTTGTAAATTGTTTAATTCCACAACCCCATTTTTTATCGTCTATTAGTATGGAGCTGCAGGTGCTCATCAAAAACTCTCAGTGTCACTGAGAGCACTCATGACCTACTAAAAACACATGAAGGATAAATTCAGGTATGGCAAGGCTGTTTTACACTTGTGGGGAGAGAATCCCTCCCTGACAGCTAAAAGACTCCAGTAATGCCAAATGACAGCCTGTATCCTCTCTGCTAGAAGAAAGATTGCAGCACAGTAAGAAGTGTGAAAATCAAACTGAACTGAAGAAGAACATAAAAATCATTCTGCTGGGTTAAAGAAAATGTCTGCTATGCCCAGCACTGTGCTGGTTTCATTAGGTGGTTGTAGGTGCCAGCAGAAAGCAAATGAGAAGATCAGTGCCTACTCCTGAGCTGTGCACTCCTGGCTCTGCCAGTCTGCAGCTTAGAGGATTCCTGGGACAGAGGATTCAGCTGTTTCTCAGTGTTTGGGGGACTTGGTTTATGGCCTTTGTTTCATCTCCTTTATACATTTTGCATCCAGAAAATCCCACAGCAGCAAGTTCTACAGTGTAACCTGGTAAGTGAAAAAACCTTCATTTTATTTGCTTTGAATGTTCTCTGTGTCCACCAAGTTCTGTTTTATCAGTAAAGACAAATAATCATTCTTATTTACTTTTTCCATGCAAAATTTAAGAATTGTATGGATTTCATTATCGGGTTTGGTGTTCTTAAAGATCTTATCTGATCAAAATGATCTTATGAAACTCTTCTCTTTTTTTTCTTCATAGTGTAGGCAAAAAAGCTCATGCTCAAGCTTACTGCCATGAATTTTCTGGACAAATGTGTTTATACACTTTCTGACAAGAGAAATTTTTTCCCTTCGATTACACCTTTATGATTGAGAAGAAGGAACAAACCAATGGAGGTAAAGTCAGAGAAAAAGGTGGACTGAGTTTATTTAAACTCTCATCAGCTTTCTGTGTTTGTCTGATCCATATCTGTGATCATGCTGCAATTTATACCACAGTAGCTGCAAGGGATATTTTCCACATCACTTGTAATACTGAAGGAAAAAGTCTTGACTCGCTTTTAAACATACTCCACCTTTCTTTTTATGACTCTGTACATATATTCACACAGCTACACACACCCCTAAACTGAACAAAAGATTTTTTTCCTCTTTCATCACACCTTGACAGTGATGTGCTAGTTTTATATCCTTGGGTCTCTAGTTTTGCACTTGAATCTCATAGTGGAGATGGTCTTGGATTCTGCAGGTGGATGGGTTTTGAATTGACTGGATCCATTCTTTTATTCTTGCACTGTGACACAATTTCTTGTAGGGGCATCTGTTGGCTGTACAGCTGAAAGTTTCCCTGGTCTGTAAAGCCTCCTCAGGTGTTGCCTTTTGCTGTTTCCTCATGTCTGGAGTCATCCCTTTCTCCACACAAACTCCTGGTGGGCATTTTTTCTTCCACACAAAAAAGGTGGAAGCTTGCCATGGGGGAAGGCCATGTCATGATGCCATAGGGGATTAGGGACACTCAGCTGCAAGGAGAATAATCTTATAGCTCTGAAAAAACTACAGCATTTTTCCAGATAAGCAGCACCGAGGTTTGCAATTTTAATGTTTTTTCCTTCCCTTCAGGTGGAAATTATGGTATTTCTTTCAGAATATGGGATACTCACACTATTTCTTCCTGTAGCAAGAAATATTTTAATATCTATTTGGAGGCAGAAGAAAGAAAACCTCTGTGATTACTTGAGATGTTTGGAGAAGATCACCAGTTACATTTGAGGATTTGGTTTGACTTGATTCCATCTGCTACTGATGTATACAGATAATTAACAGTGGGGCTCGAGACCCCTTGGTCCCCCAAACCCACAGCCCTCAGAAGAGTGTTCAAGCTGTCCCTTGTCAACTACACACAGAATATTTAGATTGAATAGAGGTCTAGATCTCAGCTGCTCAATGGTGTTCACACATCTTCCCAGTAGCCAGGCACTTTGGACTTTTTCCTCAGTATATTCCCCTCTGGAGGATCACAAAAATGGGCCCCACTCACCTCCCACAAACACCAGGGGCTGTGCTGATGCCTCCAGACCTTGGGACCTGGGTGGGATCCTGGCTGCAGTTGCATGACAGGCTTGTCTTTGCAAGGTGATGGCAAATATCTGCATTTCTGGAGCTATTTCAAGGAACACCTCAGCACAAATAGGGAGATTTGCTGCTTGGAAATGTGTTTTGCAACAGGAGGCTTTTACTGTTGGTACAGCAGGGAGTCAGCTATGTACCAGCTACCCCATGTGCTGTGCAGAAAGCTTGGTACTGCAAACTGAATTTTTGCTGGTGAGAGCAATGTTCTCTGCTAATACATTATGTAACAGCCCTCATCTCACTTAGGCAAAAACATTATCAGCTGCACTGATGGTTGGATATTTTCTCCAGACATCAAAACCAAAACCAACATGAGTTTTGTTATCCAGATGACGTATATAACAGGATTTTAAAGGACAGGATACATGAATTAAGGACTGCGTTATTAGCCCATGGTGGACTGTACTTGTCAAAATTGGTTGAATATCCAAATTAAGTTGTAGCTAATCCCTGCACAAGCCCATAAATACCTGTTCCCAACAAGCCTTCATAATAAATTCTTTGCACGAGGAAATATGACTTAAATTGTTTTAAAGCAATAATGTTTAGGTAAGTAAAAAAAAGTTTCCTACTGCGAGATATTTTATGAACAAAATTAAATATAAAACCATATTATTAAATTCTGTCAAAAAGGTATTAATCTTGTTACTCTGGCATTGGTACCTCAGTTCTCCATAATTATGGATTAAGACTTTAAGACAAAAATAGTGTGGAAGGTGGTTTTCATAGTTCCTGAAAAAGAAAATAAAACTTGAAAGTTTAAACCTTTAGACTTGCAATATGTCATTCTGTTATTACTATTATTAACCTATTACATGCTGCCTTTATGATCAACATTGTGTAAAGCTCACTGGGAACAAATACAGTGCACAAATGAATTAATGAACTGTGGAATCAACCCCACACTATTTGTTAGTATGAGATGGTCCAACACAGAGATATCTGTGTGTGCTGAGGTTAAAGAAAATTAGAAAATTCCCCCATTAATTTCAGTCACTGGTATGTGGCTGTCTGCTTTTGATCACAGTGTAGAAAAAAAAATAATCACCTGTTTTAGAAAGAGAGGATGTGGAATAGGAAAGTCTGTTTATCACAGACAAACATGCAAGGAAAAGATATAGTTTTTGAAGACCACAACATTGGTCTCAGAATATGCTCCAGTTCACACAAAAACTGCTGTAACATAATGGAGAATAAACTCCATCATTTCCACAAACTCCAATTATATGGGAGGGAGGATGAGTTAAAATTTTTTAAGAGATGCTTTAGATAGAACCAAAGGTTTTAAGGACCTCTGCAGAGTTTTTTTTGTTTTTTGTTTGTTTCTTTTTTTGCTGTGGTTAATTGTCCCTCATGATCTTTTTTTTAATTTCCCCACTACAACTAGTAAAATCATCCTTAAGGTTTAGTACTTTTCCTAATTGGATTATCTCTGAATGAATGCCATAGGTAAATGTGCCTGTTCTACTACATGGATATAAATCTTTCACTCCTCCTTGTAAGTCATTGTCACTGCATCAAAACCCTAGAAATCAGTCAGCAATTTTTGCTATAATCCAATCACTTACTCAGATTAATTGACGGTGGTGTGACATGCTTGGGTTTATTACAGTTTTTTTATACTCTGAAGCACATGCAGGCAACCATTCTGCATGGGACAATGCCCAATCACATTTTTTATGCCTGATAGTTGCTTATGTTAGTATTCCACTAAGACACAAGCAAAATAAACTCAGCAAATAACCTGGACTTTTCAGTTCTTTTCCTTCCAGCATCGTAGAAGACTAAATTAGTTTTAGAGTCTGCCACCTTCAAGTCATGGCTCTGTAATTAATTCAAAATGGCAGCTTTCTGGTGGTGGTCAATTCGTCTAGGTAGAATGATTTTGTTTAATCATTTTCATAGAGAGTTTATGACCACAATGCACTTTTCCAGACAAGGGACTGACATAGATATATGCTTTTAACCTCTGTATACGGGGCAATAATTACCTTTCCAACCCACCTAGTCCCTCTTGATCACTCCTCATCCCATACGGGAAGACATTCTGCACTGCACTTGATCTTGAATGTATTGTTTGTGCAACCAGAGAAATACAGAAAGTTGTGTTCAATGAGATGGGAACATCAGAATTTATATAAATTCTACAGGGATTCACAAGGTTTTAAATATACTTTGATGTTACATCACAAATACTTGATTGTTTTGAAGCCTTTGGAAACTTCTACTCAATAACACAGAGATGTAGAAATCTGTATAAATATGTAAACGTCTGAATTTTCATTACTTTTTTTTCCCAAAACCAAGCTTCAGTTACCATTCCTTTCCAAAACTGTTCCACATAAGCACACAAATGTTGGGAGAATGCACACTACAATTTGAGTAAACTAAATTAGTGTCATTAAGAGTCTTTTTGCACCTCTTATGAGACCAGTCTGGAACAGTGAAGGTTCTTCAGAGACCATAAAATCTGGGGATGCAAATGCTCAACACAAAAATTCAGGAACCTATTCCATCCTCACAGGGGTCTTGGACAAGTTTAGGGTACAATCTTCACCACAATAAAAAAAACTGCCAGCTTAAGGCCCTGGGTCAACTGCAGCCTTTCCATTCAAGGGTGACTTGTTTTAATGTACAATTTATTCCTTTTTCCTGTTGTTTACTTCAAATATGAGGTGCCACTCTGCCATCCTCATCATTTAGATTAAAAAAATAAACCATTTGTACTCTATGGGGTGGATTTCAGAGGGAACAAGTGAAAAGGAATTATTTGGGTGTTGAAGAATCTGTGAAATTCTTTGACCTTTGATGTTTCTAAAGGAGAAGCATTGGCTCTTTCATAAAAAAATATATCTCTGGATGCTGTATACAGAGAAAGGACTAGGTGGGCAATGATTTCAAATTTATTTACTTTGCCTCAGCTTAGAGACACAACTTCATATTGTTCAGATCAAGACAAAGTTCAGCATCCATTTTTATTTCTTGAAAATGCAGCCAAAGGTTGATTGGCTTTCTTAACATTTGTTTAAGTTTTCTTCCTTGGGAAAAAATTGTACTGAAAAAAAAATTGAAAAATTGTTTTTTTCTTGTGATCTTTACATCACCTCACATTTTGATAGTCATTCAGAGTGCCTAGAGATCTGTGAGTGACTCAATAGGAAAAAGGGAGGTGACTGCACATTTTTTAAGTCATATTTTTTATTGAAATTATTTCAGTGGAAACAGCTGAATGTGATAGCATCTAAAAAAATTTAAATGGCTCCAAAAGTCAGCAGGTGCTGAAAGCCAACCAGATTCCTGAAGAAAAGGACACTCTGAAGTGTCATGTACAATTGTTTCATGTCTTGACAGCCAAGGAGGGGAATATAGCTGGGATATGTTCAAAACAGTCACCTACCTACAGTTTCACCAGCTTTGGGCCTTCTAAAATAACTCTGAGTACAAACACCTGACAGTGGGGAAGATAGAAGAGGGACAAAATAACTTCAAATATTCAAATCTTTCTGTTAGAACATTTTGTTGAAATTTTACTCTTGAGCCATTGGGCATCAATTCAGTATAAAGCATGTTTGCTTCACTATCACCTTCTTTAAAAATGCTCCAGTATTTAGCAGATGGAAACTGAGTGGCTGTGGCAGCTTGCAATTACCTCCATGCTCCATTAATGCATTTTCTTACACAGGGAGAGAAGGGAGGTGTGGAGCAGCTGTAGACATTTAAGTTTTTAAAAGTCCAAACTCTCAAGAATAGCTGTTTGGAAGGTTATGGAGGAAGAATATATATTACTTATGGCTAGAATCTAGGAAAATAAGTATTGTTTAAATGCTCAGAGTTGTTGCGCGTATTTATTTTTGCATTAGTTCCTTTTTTATTTTGCATTGAAAATTTGAGAAAAGTTAATCTTCTGTGCTGGAAAACAATTCAAAAATTGCTTAGGGTAAAGCTATTTTCTGAATTCCCAAGGAGTGTGAGAAGTGTTTGGATGTGGATTTGCAACCAATGCTCACCACTTCACATTTACAGGTTCAAAAGACCTTAATTGAATTTTCCTTCTCCACACATCATCCTTGCCTTCATCATGATAACCTGATCTCTCCATCTTTGTCTCTCAATTTCCACAGCTGCATCTTCCTAGTTCTGCTGTTTCAGCCACTCCAGGTCATTTTGTGTTTTTTAGTTCTTGCATTTTGCATTGTTAGGAGTTCTCCCACCTTACTGGGCTTTCGTTTTCCAGACCACTGAGAAAGAAAATAACAAGAGTCACTGGCCGTGCTCTCCTGCATGGTCTGTGACTCCAGGCTGGGTGTCTGGGTGCTCAGCAGGGCAGTCACAGCTTCTGTCTGTCCCCAGGAAGGACTACATGGAACAAGCACACGGCTGAACCCAGGAATACTGCAAGCACTGAAACTTGCCGATCCATACTGATAATGGCCATTAAACCACAGAAAACTTAATGTTGGGAGGAACCCCTGTAGTCACCTTGCCCAGCCTCTGCTCAGCTTAGAGGTGTGGTTTTGTCTGAAGCTAATGCACATTTTCCAGTTTCTGGGCATGACTTGTGGACCAGAAGCTGGTTCCAGTAAGGGTTTTGCATGTGGTCACCCTGCTCTTCAGGCTAAGGTAAATTATCTGTGAACATGGGCTCCTTCATGCCAGAGAAGCCCCAAGTTAAGGGTTTGTGTCAGGCCCAGGTAACTGATCAGTGTGAAAGTAACCTCTGTTAAGTGCTGACACTCTGTAGTTTCTCTCTATGAAAAGAAGTTGCTTAATGTCAGTGCTGGCTTTGCAGTACTACATCACCAGGAACCTGACATCTTCCATGTTGCTTAAAGAAGGGATCTCTGTGAAACACTGGGATGATCCCTGCGTTAAAAATAAAATTCCCTTATATGGGTTTAGACTATCCAATACATTGCCTTCCTCACAGGAGAACAGAAAGCAGACTGATTTCACCTCAGGAACACATCAGTGCTCCCTGTGCCTGTGTTAAACCAATCCCCAGATTTGGGGTGGGGTGGGGATTTCTCTGCTCCCTAGGCAAGGACTGCCAGGGGTTTGGGTGGTGTCCTCCCAGGGCAGGCTGTGGTCACCCAAATCACCAGGCTGATTTAAGCCCTGAGCCACATTTTCTCTGATCCATCTTAACAGCATCAATCTTTGTGGCATGGCTAATCTTTTAACTGGCTTTAGGTGGTTAACAAGTGATTGTATCTGTGCATGCAAAGCCAACAGGCAAACCACAATGTGGCCAGGATTCAGCACACAGGTTGGTCTGTGTATTCCTCTAGGTTGGTCTGGGTATTCTTCTTTTTCTGTTCCCCAGGCACCCTAACTCTCTGTCGTTAGCAGCAGAAATTAAACTATAAACTCTTAAAGGCAGCTGCTACATCTTTCCTTATTCTTAGAAATTCTGTACTTATATTTAACACTCCATATGATATTTTTAATAAGAAAGAGCCTAACTTTGCCTATTGAAAATTTCTTGGGATTTGTTTTTTGTTGTTTTTCCAGTGAAAATCTTTCCTTTTCAGTAGTGGCAACGTTTCCATTAATACATTTTTCCTTGAGAATGTTTCTTGGGGAGGAAGTGGAATTTCTCATGAAGAATATTTTCAGCTGGGAAAGTCTGAATAGCTGTAATTGATAAAAAATTTAGACACAAGTGAGAACACGAGTGAAGAGTGACGTTTCTGTAGAAACTTGCAGCTCCTTGGTCTTCTGCTGCAAAATCTGAAGTCTGAACAATTCTGAATTTGGGAAAAGAAATTCAGGAATTCATTTCATGCAGCAAACTGATACATTTCTCCAGCAGTGATGCTGTTAGCAACTGCAACTATGAGAAGCAAGTGTATTGGCATTTTTTTCTGTAGTGTTTATCATTATAATTTCTAGAAATGGGTCTAGGTAGCAAAACATGCCTGGATAATGCCAGGTTAATTATTGCTCAGTGTTGTACCATGTAGGAACACCCAGCTGGCTCTCAATAAGCCTGCAAAAGATTAAAACCACACAAGGCAGTAAGATGCTGCCTTATGACTGCTTTGAATAGAGAGAATCATTTAGGTTGAATTTGGGTGTCACTGCATGAAATTGCATAATACAGTGCACAAACAAACCCTGGGAGTTTTGGTGGCCTAGTTAGGGTGGCACAGTGATACCAGCAGAGTTATGCAACCACAGGAGTGCAGAAAGCTCCTGCAGTGCCATTGCTCCCAGAACATGATGCTCCTTCTTATGTGTTACCTGTCCTCCTAGAAGCACATTAAGCAAAATAAGCCATCCGTGCATCCTCGTGCAGGATGGGAGTTGAAGTGGTGCTGCCTGGTTTTAGGAGCTTTCCATCCAAAACATGAATGGTGAGGCAGATCTGAAGCTGCTGGCTCCAAACCGGATATCCTTGGGATTCGTGTCCTTTCCATCAGCACAAACACCTGTACCCCTCTGCTAGGCAATTTCCTTTTCTGAAAACTTTTTTTGGTAAAGCGACAGCTCTTTTGCACTTGTACCTTTTGCCCTTGCAATATCCACAGTATTCCTTCCCACATTCAACAAACTGGGCATAATGAATTTATCCCATCTACTCTAAATAAAATTGGCTGCACTGTCAATGTATTTTTCCTTTTTTCCTGGAGTCAAGCAATTATTATGAGATTGAGAATGGTTATTTATTTCTAAAAGGACTGTCCTTGAAATTGCTTCAAGAATCCATTTCTGTGATTTGAATTTATCTTAAATATCCTGGGGACCGTCAACCAAAGTGATCAAATCTGTCACTTACAGTGTTTTTTCCATTCTGTTAAAAAATAATGAATTACTGTTTGTCTTTCATAGTCCTGGCTATTTTCAGGTTGTCATTTGCTGATGACTGTTTTATTTATTTAAAATCTATCAATTCTTTCCCCTGTCTGCATTAGTTCTCTTATTCTGACATTTCAGACATCTGGCTATATGTGTGGTAACATTTGTAGTTAAGATTTTATAATGTAAGTTTGTTCCACAGATTTTACTGAGCTTTGAAATCAACTGCAGTGAAACAGGAATCCAGTGGGCACTGAGTGGTATTTTCAACAGTGGGTGACCACAGGTCCAATATGTTCTTTGGGTCATAAACTCAGTACAATCCTACAAATGTTTATAAACATTTGTTTATAAAGCATAAACATTACTGGTACTGGGAGAAATCCTTATCCCATTGAAGTGAATGGGAATTCAGAGAGAAATGTTCATTAATCCTTTGGGGGGCTTTAAAACACCCAACCCTAATCTGTATGTGTATCCCTCTTTGGTAGATTAGCTTTGTTTTTTTCAGAAGTCTCTACCTCAACAGTGTTTTATAAAATAGTTTCATTGTACTAAGTCACAGCACAGAATTTATAGCACATATAGAATGCAAAAAGTATTTATGCAGAAAATGTACAGCTGTAGAGAATGCCTTAAATTTTACAAACTATCTTCTGGTACACAAACTACACGAGGAGATACTGGGCTTTGGAGCTGGGACACCCCACAGTGAACAATGCTGAATGCTCAGATTATATTAAAAATACCTATAATAAATAAAATATTTAAAACAAACAAACAAACAAATTTAAAACCCCATCCTATGAGACAGAACTGGGATTCAAATCTCTTCCAGATAAAAACTCAGAATCATACTAGCTTGGTAATTTCCTGAGTTTTCGCTACTTGCTGGTACAGTTGTGCTTGGACTTTCCCTCACAACCAGTGTCCTGGACTTCCATCAGGCAGCTGGAGAAAAGTGCCAATCCAGACTTTGCTAGGCAGAGAAGGCCATGAACTATCTTTGGGATCTGATCCAAATCTCACATACATCTCCAGTGTAGCCCAAAAGAGAGATAGTTCAAGGCTGACTTGAACAGCCTTTTCTTACTCTTGGTAAGCATCATCTTGCTCTAATTACAAGGCATTTAATTACCTCCTTAGATTCTGCCTCAGGTATTTTAACATGTTACGTATCTACAAAGGACCATCTCATAAGGCATCACACAGTGAGAAGGTTTCAGTTATTTCTTTTGTCCTTTTTCTGCTGATATTTTCCATCTCTCAAATTGAAGGCTTTTGTATACTTTGATATGCCTCTGAGTCCAGCTGAGTCCAACAGAACATGACATTGAAAGATTGTTTTATGGCCAAATGAAGGTCTTTTATCCCTCAAAGTGATGCAGGAAAATTAACTATTCCTTGGGTGGCTGAAGTGATACATGAGTTGCTGTGCCTGTATTCACATGGACACAGCTGGGCTTAGGCGGTCTGGCACACCTCAGCACTCCATTTCCCAAACAAAAGCCTGGCCACACCTCACTCTTGATCCTTCTGGTCCACAGGCTTGTTTCCTATGGAAAATAGACATAGAGGATGCAGGGGGATGTGCCAGGGTATTAGTCCAACAGGCAGTCCAGTGGCACCCAGAACATGCATCCAGGATAAAAGCCAGTAAGGACAGGTCTGGAAATTCAAATTTAGTGCTTATCCTTTCTACCAGAATCCTTGCACCCCTCTTGGCACAATTACTTGATAAGATTCTGTTCTAGATCTTTAGGATAATGGATTAACAGCTGACAAACTGCTGCAGAAGTAGCTCTGTCCTTCTGAGAGATTTATGTGAAGTCCTCCAAATCTGTTATGAGCAGCTGAAAAACAAACCTTCTGCTTATGTGTATGAAACAGCAGAAGTTGTAAGTTTAAGCTTTCAAGACACCCAAGTGACTGGGTTTAGAAAACCTTGCTGAGAAAATTTATAGACATACTATGGATTTTTATCCATACACAGGCATTAACATGTATGCTCAATTCCACAGCTTTATTCTTGATGGAGTCTCTGCTCACCTGGGATATGTTGCTGACTGCATTTATTTTGTAAGTTATACTTAAAACTAAGTATAAGAGACAAACCATGAGAGATAGGAAAAGGCAAGGGTGGGTTTCTATGTTCATTCAGCCAATCAGCTTTTTAAGAAAATATCTTTAATACATGACAAAAATACAGTTTGTTAGTTTTCCCCACAGATTACTCAGAGCACATGGGCTTTAATCTGATTTGACAGCCTTGTGATATTTTCTGCCATTTTTGTTCTTAGCAAAGTGCTCTAAAAATGCATCCATAATTTATTTATGGGACCTTCTTTAACCCTTGAGTAACAAGAATGTACACCATACCTTTCATCCTTGAACTGTCAGTGCTGATTGTGGAAAGTGCCATCAGACACCTCTGAGGTGAAGCAGCTGAGCAATACTCTTTCTAAAACAATAAATAGTGAAAAAGGCATTGTTTTCCTGACAGAATGCTGAAGAAGAAAAATCAGAACCTTCTACCACATTATCTCTCCACAGAAAAATTCACTAGCATCATGAAGACACACAGCTATTAATAATTTTGTGAGATACTTTAATTTGTAACAAAGGAAAATCCCAGGACAATCTATTTTTATCTGTACCAAGAGCTATTTTTTCCCACTAAAAACATACTGAACTCCTTTTAACATGAATATACCATTACAAATTCAATTCAGAAAGCTCTTCATAATGGGCACACTTCATATCTCTTGCAGAGCTCTCAACTTCTCTGATACTTTATTCGCCTCCCACTATATTTAGATTTGTTGTAATTATTTAATATCATATCTTCCCTTTCTGTGATGCCAGAAGTGACTGTTTGCTGTAAGTAGTTTTATTACTGAACCAGATGAACAGGTAAAATAAGAAGTAGCCCCAACTTTGATGAATTTATTCTGGATTTGGCCTCTCCATCTTTTATATAATGATAGGGTATTTTCCCTTTCCTTTGGGCTGATAAATATTAACAGATGAGCACTGCGTCCTACATTCCTGTTTGTGCTACATTCCTACCCCAGTGTAGGGTGGAGTTTTAATGCAAGCTTAGATTTCATAGACCCACAGAACTGTTGAAGTTTGAAGGGATCTTTGTAAATTATGTAATCCAACCTCCTCCTTCAAGTTCAGTTAGATCAGGTTGCTCAGGGCTATTTCCAATCAAGCTGTGAATACATCCAAAGGTGCAGACCCCACAGCTCCCCTGAACCCTCTTCTATAGTTTGAATTGAATATTCACTGCTTTACTCTGGGTATTTTTTACCTACTATCTAGTCAGAATTTCCTCTATTGCAGTCTGTGTTCATTGCCTTCTGCCCCCTTGCTGTGCACCCCCAAGGGGAAACTCACTTTATCCTTTTTTGGATACTGGGAAATGAGTCCTTCTGGCCACTTGGAAATGTCTGGAGTAATTCACATCTGTGGATGTTCTCATGCATGGTTGATAGTCACTGATCAACCCTGCAAGTGAGGAGATGGTTGTGTCACCTTGGCTCTGGTCTGGTTTTGCAGTGTCTTTCACAAAAGTGATGTTAGCCTGCAGGCATTTCCATCCTGTGCCAAGTGATGATGGCTCCCGTGAGGAAGCAAAGAGCCCAAAGATACAGCCTGCTCAAAGCTTCCTGTATGCTGTGCAAGCACAGGTGCTTGGGACACTCACTCTGCAGGTTTTGGGAAATCTCCCCCCTCCCCCCCATGGGAGACATTCTCAGAGGTCAGCTCAATCTATTGAGCAAGGGTTGTGCAGACTATATGGTTTTAAATTTAAATAATGTAGCAAAGAGTTTGGTCCCAAGGAATATATCTACTTGCTTTCATTTAAGCAACACACTTGCCTTCTTTTTTCCACAGTTGGCACATTTTAAACTCATGGCAGGCAGGCAGTAGAACATCCAACTCAATAAAAGAGGTGCTTCTGGAAACCCTGGTCCTGGAAAACATAAGGTAGGTAGTAGTGAGCATGAATGTGTAAAGGGGAAAGCAAAAGCACACTGAAACAGCCTGATATCCCTCCATGCTGTAAAAATTCATGTAGTGGGTTGAAAATGGACTGTCTGACCTGCTGGACTCAAGGGGCTGCATCAGTGGTATGAAGTTCATCTGGAAACCAGCTGAACATGCACCCCAGGAGACGGTTCTGGGACCAGTAGGGTTTCACATCTCCATCAATGACCTGGAGAAATGGCCAGAGTACACACTCAGCAAGTTTGCAGATGGTACCAAACTGGGAGCAGTGGCCAATGCACTGGATGGTTGTGCTGCCTGTCAAGAGGGACCTGGATGGGCTGGAGAAATGGACCAACAGAAACCTCATGAAGATCAACAGAGGCAAATGCCAAGTGCAGCCCCTGGGGAGGCACAGCCCCACGCTCCAGAACAGGCTGGGGGTGATCAGCTGAAAACAGCATTGCAAAAAAGGACCTGAGGTTTCTGGTGAGCAAGTTGAAGATGAGCCAGCAATGCGCTCAGGCCACAAAGACCAGCAGCATTCTGGACTGCACTAGAAGAGCATTACCAGCCTGTCAAGGGAGGTAATCCTTTCCCAATTTCCCAAATTTCTCACATGCATGTATAGGTGAAAGATTATCCTTATGAATTCTTTTTCACCATTTTTTATTCTACAGCATATTTTTGTGCCACTGTGTGATGAAAACCAGTGCTGTACCCACTGCAAAATGTGCCCTGCAAATTACAATATAATTTTTAAACCACTGTTACTTTTTCTATTTGACTAATGCATAACTGTTATCTAGTAGTATTCACTAGTTTTCTAGATTACCTGGAGCCAAAATAGAATGATGGCTCCTCTGATATTAAGTAATTATCCTGATTTTGTAATAGATCTTGAGCAACCCTATCCTTAAGCAGGACAAGAAATCATTATCTTGGTACTCTATCAGATACAGAAATATCTGGGTGAGTAAATCTTAAGAGCTTTCATTATTTCCCTTAGCACACTGTCCACATCCATGAACCTCTCCGTTCCTTCCTTATATGGGAACTTTGTAAAATAAAAATTTAAAGTCTTATATTTGGGTGTCTCCACCTCTGTCTCCATCTCCCTGTCTCCTGACTATGAAGCAGGCTTAGAATTTCCCTATCTATCCCTACTGGAGGCAGTATCTTTGGGAGACCCCCACGTGAGGGCTGAGTCTGGGTAGTTGCGCAGACAGATTCATTCTCAGGGCCAAGCTGGCCAGACATGAGTCAGCTCCTTTCCAAAAGCTCTGTAGACAGAGGAGCACAATAAATTATCCACAAATCCCAACTGGCACCACAGTGCAAGTCTGAAGGTGGCACTTGGACCTGTCCATGGCTGGTGCACACCTCAGAATCAGTGCTCCTGCCAAGCCACTCGCTCCAGCCTCTGTAGTTAAGCCAGTCTCAGGTCTTCAACAGCAGCCACAGCTGTTTTGGAGATTTGAAAGGAGGAGCCAGGAATTCCCCATCACGGCCTGGATGCCAACTCCTACATAGCCCTAGGCAAGTCATTTAACTCCTCTGACTCAATTTCCCCATCTGCTAAATGGGGATAATAGCAGAGGAGTATTGTAAGGATTAATTAATTAGCTAATGTTTGTAAAGTGCTTTGAAGATCAAAGCACAAAGTACTATTGTTGTTATCAAGGGTGTTGAATTAACTTTCCTCATTTTGGCACACAAACCCCAGCACTTGGTCCATTGCCTCAGGGCACGTGCTGGCATTAAGAACATGATGATGATCATCTAGTTGTGAGCAGAGCTATCAGAGCACTCTTGGAGGTGCTGGTAGTCACCAAAGCCCAGGCTGCCCAGACAGATATGCCATGCCACCATGCAGCAGTTGGACAGGTCTTCATCTCCAGGTCTTCATTGGTTCAGGATAAGCATCAGCAAGGGCTTCTCACTGCTCCTTCTGGGCACAGAAACATGTCCATGAGGAGTAAGGACTTTTCTCACAGCCCATCAGGTGTTCTGGGCTCTCCAGTCTTTCCACACCTCCCTGGTTATTCTTTGAGCGTATTCCTAGGAGTCAGATTTGTGGGTCAAACTCTCTCATTCAGCTCCACTTCCTTTGAGCTGGTTGGCATTCACAGAAGTGGAGCACATCCTACTTTCGTGGTATTAGGGTGAGATACCTGTGATTAGCATGATGCAGTTGGTGCTATATGTGCACACACACATTCTCCACCTGTCAAAATAGCAGGTGCATCCCCAGGTTCACGGGCCATCACAGCCCACAGGCTGCCCTGCACAGGGCTCAGACTGAGGTTCATGCAGCCTCTTCCACTGCCAGACCTCTGCACCTGGTGGCACAGGATGTGTCCCCTGGTGCTGAGGATAAGGCACCTGAGATGTGTGTGTTAAACCATTCTGATGCCTTAGGATTCAGCTTTTATATTTTTCAGATCCCATACTGCTTCAGTGAAAAACTCTAAAACTCCATATCCTGCCACCTACTGTTCTCCCATTTTAT
>VWZS01007734.1:3823918-3895186 GCA_013397075.1 Rhabdornis inornatus | reverse complement strand
TTGTGCTCATTTTATAACACCCCACGATATCCTTCTCTCCAAACTGAAGAGAGATGGATTCAGTGGGTATACTGTTAGACAGATAAGGAATTTGTTGGACGGTTGCATCCAGAGGGCACTGGCTCAGAGTCTCAGTGGGCATCAGTGAAAAGTGGTGACCTTCAAGGGTCTGTGCTGGGACCCATGTTATTTAATATCTTCATTAAATACACAGACAAAAGGAAAGAGAACATCTTAGCAAATTTGCAAGTGACACCAAGCTGAGGGTGCTGCTGACACACCTAAAGGGTGGAATGTCATCCGGAGAGACCTGGACAAGCTCTAGAAATGGGCCCATGGGAATCTTATTAGGTTAAAGATGAAATACAAGGTACTGCACCTGAGCTGGGACATCCCCAGCATTAGTCCAGGCTGGGGGATGGACAGATTGAGAGCAGCCCTGCTGAGAAGGACTTGGGGATGCTGCGGGATGAGAACCTGGACAGCACACTCTTGTAGCCCAGAAAGCCAATAGTATCCAGGTGTTCTGTTCCTCTACTCCAGTCTAATAAGGCTCCACCTGGAGTACTGCAGCCAGCTCCAGAGTCCCCAACACAGGAAGGACATCAGCCTCTTGCAGGAAGTTCAGAGGAGGGACACAGGGCTGATCAGAGGAATGGGACACTTCTTCTATAGGGAAGGGCTGAGGATTTGTTCAGCCTGGACAAGAGAAATCTTTGGGTTGACCTAATCGGAGCTTTACAGCTCCTGAAAGCAGTCTACAAGAAAGATGGAGAGAGACAATTTTCAAGAACATATAGTGATAAAACAAGATAGAATTACTTTAGACAAGGTGATACAACATGGTAGAACTAAAGTAGATTTAGGCTAGACGTAAGGTTTTGGGGTTTTTTGGGGGGTTTTTTTGTTTGTTTTTTTTTTTTTTTGTGAAGGGGGGAGGGGATGGTGAGGCACTGAAACAAGTTGTCTAGAGCAGTTTGTGAATGCCCCATTCCTGAAGTCTTCAAGAGCAGGATGGATAGGTTTCTGAGGCCCCTAGTCTAGTGAAGGGTGTCGCTGCCCACAGATGGCGGCTTGGAGCTAGATGATCTTTAAGGTCACTTTTAACCCAAATCAATCTATGATTCCATGATTTTATTATGTCCTTCATTTGTGTTTACTGGTGTTCCACACATGGCTGAAATTCCAGACTCTTTAAAAAGCATTTAGAACAGACAGAATTTTTAATTTCCATGGTAGAAACATTTTTTTTGCATTTTCTGGGTAGTTTGGCAAGCTGGTTTAACACTTCAATACTTTTGATAATTTCAGTTCTACTTTGCATATCAACTTGTTTTTGCATTTGTGGAAAGCAAAAGAGTGCCCTTGCAAGCTAAAAAGAAGTAGCATGCTACAAGAAAAAACATTGATCTGATAAAGCACCTTCTTTGGAGTATAAAATTGGTTTCAGAATTCAGATAGACAGTTTTGGTGAACTGCGGTTTTTCCCTTTCTACCATAAGAAAGTATTCTTAAGTTGATTAAGATTTTCTTACAACAATAGCATAGCCAGCAAAAAAGAGGTTTTTAGTATTGTTAAAGTAACCACCAATGCAGAAAGAATAGGATAACTGAGATTCACGAGGCAATAAAAATTATAAGACAAATAATTACAAAACTGATTAGTTTGGTCTTGTGTGCACTAAATTAGCAAAGCTAATAAGAAACAATATTAGAACTTAATTAAAAAGTGACTATTTTCAATAAACTCGACATTTGTCGCCAAAATTAATAAAATCATACCTACAGCTATGCTTAAAAAAATGAAACCCACCATCTATTATATTATCTGAGTGACAAAAAAAATCCCTTAGCAATATTTTTCTTCTTCACTTAGCTTATTGATTAAAACATCCTCAAGGAAGAGTTTGGGGATTGTTTGGTTTTAGGAGTTTTTTAAGCTGATATATGCCAGTCATGCAAAATTGGCGATAATTCAAGTAAGAAAGTTGCTTTGCCAACAATGACAGCTCTAATTGTGTAATCACATACATAGTACATCTAGTGATGAAGAACTGAGATAATTTTAGGCTTCTGCTTTACAT
Organism: Rhabdornis inornatus; assembly: GCA_013397075.1. Taxonomy (NCBI): domain Eukaryota; kingdom Metazoa; phylum Chordata; class Aves; order Passeriformes; family Rhabdornithidae; genus Rhabdornis; species Rhabdornis inornatus. The sequence goes on along the minus strand of VWZS01007734.1, from coordinate 3,893,102 downwards.
TTTCTTCATAGAATCTCAGAGTACGTCACAAAATTTGATGCAAAATTCACTTCACCCAAGTCTGAAATCTAATTGCTGCTTGGCAGCCTCTACAGTTCATGAAAACCTCAAAGGGAATTTTAGTCAACCCTAACAGTGAACAGGGAACTTCCCTAAACAAACTGATACAAAAGCATTAAATACACTCCATAATTCAGGGCAGTGATACTGTGGAACTGACATTTTTCCCCTTCAGAAATTCAGTCTGAATTTCTGTCTTGAAGGCAATCACCCCTTAAAGGACAGATTAGTAACAGGTGGAAGTCCATATTTTGATTTAGTTTAAGTACGGCAGTGAAGTTTGCCACTTTTTGTACGAGAATTCTGTAACTAAAATATTTTTCTACACATGTTCTTTCCAAGATCAGTGCTATTACGCCTTTGCTCTCAGATCAGTGCACTAACCAGAAGTCTAGATGGTATCAGCTGGAAATTATTGGTAGCTATAGATCTCAATAACCTTGTTTTGTTTTGTTTATTTGTTTTTTTGTTTTGTTTTAGTGGATTTTGGGGTTTTTTTGGGGTTTTTTGGGGTTTTTTTTGCTTGCTTGTTTGTTTTGGGTTTTTTTTGTTGTTGTTGTTTATTTGGGTTTTTTGGTTTGTTTTTTGGTTTGTTTTTGTGGTTTTGTGTGTGTGTGTGTGTGTGTGTGCAAGGTTGGTGTCAGAAGTGGGATGTATTTTATATGTGGTTGCTTTTTTCTTTTGCTTATTTTTTTTTTCTTGGCATGAAGGGAGAAAGCAGGATTCTTTAGTTCATGTGAACGTGACTGATTTACAGGTGTTGTTTTAAGTTTACAGATTTTACTGTACTCTAGACCCTTGCAAATTTTTGATATTCATAACTAATACGTTCACTTCCTGGAAGGAGAAAGTAAATGAATATACATACTGAGTATAATTATGCATATTTTATAGCATAAAGAACTATCTAGCACAACTGACATTTTATTTAATACCATTGCATTCCCTTAGAGAAGTTACTGCTCCTAGTTCATGAGTTGGCTAATTTGAATCAAGATTATATCAATTAATTCAAATAATATCAGTTTTTGTTTGGTTTTGGGTTTCGGATTTGGGTGTTTTTCTGTTTTAGTTTAGTTTAATTTTGCTTTGTGCTTTTTTCCTCCTACATAAAAAAAGAGCAGCAAGTTCCTTCTTAGTAAGTTAAACCACCACAATCATGCAAGAGATTTTTCAGGAAATGTATTGGTACAAATGGCATACAAAATTGTACTGTTTAGTATTTAAAACGAGATGTAAAACTCAATATAATACAACTAGAAAGCAGAAATTTGGCCCATTCTTTCAGAATATTACTGAATATTTATCTTTGAAAATGTTGTTGAGTCGGCAGTGGAACATGCAGGAACTCAACACATTCCAAGACTGAAATATTTCTTTATTTAGGTGGCTGAATATAGACAGGATTTTTAGTCCCATTTCTTGCTTCATAGCTGTTCTTAATACCTCCTTTGTGGCAAACTGAGCTTTTGAAGGAAGAAAACAAGGGGAGATTAGTGGTGAAGCCTTGGCAGACATCTTTGTGAAGATCAAAATACAGCAGTGACAGCACTTTCACTGGTGCTTTCTGCAGGTGGAGGACTCTGGGCTAGATCTCATTCACAGACCTTGCCTGGTCCTGAACTGTACAGTGTAAATCCTCTGCAAACAAACTTACTACTAAAAAACCGGATCCAAAGCATGATTGCTTCCTGGGTTGACAGGATTTGCTGTTTATTTTGGAAATGTTTTGGGCCTTTTATTGTGGAAATGCAGTTACCAATTTCTACTTATTTAAACCAGCAAGAAAGCGTGGCTTGAAGTATTTTGATCCTGAGAGTTAAAGTGGGAATAGTGCTTTTAAAATAAAATTCTCTCTGGCAACTTCAATCAATCACCTTAAAGAACTTTTATTTATAAGCTACATTTTATTTTCCTCCTGTAGGCAAATTTAAAAAAAAATCTGTTGGAGACTGAAGAAGTTTGTGAGCCTACCCTTTCCTATTCAACACTTAATTCCAAAGTCATTTATAATATCTCCCTGTCTGCTTCTAACACTAAGAAGGAGCTGTGTTATAAAATTCTTGCTTTTTATCTCTTCAGGTACCCCCTCTAGCTGTGCTTATTCTCTGATCAGGAGGGCACTATCTTTCCAGTTACTTTTAGCCAAATCAGAGGCCTGTAACATAGGAAAAAATATAAGTGTACTAATGAAAATATGTAACTAAAACGAGCTTACTCTGAACTCAACTGGAAGCATAGTGAATTTGTGTAACTAACAACAGTATTTTAAGTATTTTGTAGCATTCTGAGAGCATAGTCAGATACAATATTATATGTGCATGTGAACAATATCATCCTCACAGAAGCAAAGAAAGAAGGATATAATTATGTTTGTTTTATCCTCAGTTTACAACTAAGACTTCACCCCTGGTGGGATTGGGAAAAAAATTGAAAGAGTAAAGAGAAGTGAAGTCATGGATTGAAGTAAAAACATTTTAATAATGTAAATAAAATAATTAAGAAAAAAATAGTAATAGTAATAGCAAGCGGCAACCAAAAATAGAAAGAGAAAACAGAAGAAAAACAACTGATGAAAATAAAAAACAGTTGCTCACCACCAACAAACTGATGGCCAACCTGCTCCTGAGCAGCAGCCCCTTGTCCAGGTTTCCTTCAGCTTTCTATTCTAAGCATGATGCCATATGGTATGGAAAATCCTTTTGGTCCATTGGAGGCAGCTGTGGTGATGTGGGGTGAGAGGCAGAAAAGGGCCTGACTCTGCAAGAACTGTTCATCAATAATGAAAATATCCCAGTGTTGTCAGAATTACTCTCATCCTAAATCCAAAACACACAACTACAGCAGTTACTACAAGAAAATTAACTCTATCCCAGCTGAAACCAAAACAAGCTGGATATAAGAGGCATCCAAGCAGCAAAAAATGTCAGACTAAGGTGAAGATAAGCACAACCAACTGTAAACAGGCAGGACATTCTCCCAAATGCACAAGACAAAAGGAAATAAGTAGTAGTAGGAGCAGAGGAGACACACCAACTCCACATCTCTTTCTGGAGAAAGGGTAAGGAAGAAAGGCAAGACCATTTCTGTTCCAATTTCTCTTGCCAATAAGCTCTTAAGCTTCATCAGTTCAGCCTTGGTGCCTCAGGACAACTAAGACTCATCTACATCAGTGCTAACTATTAGCTGTGCGGTATTGCATACTCAAAAGTAATTTGGAATATGACTGTTAAACATGACCACCTTTGTATACATAGTGATGGTTAATATTGTGAGAGAATTGGCCATAGCTTGAAGTGAGTTTTTAATTACTTGCTTTATTAAAGTCCCTCTTTCAACATTAAGTTTGGCCCAGTTTTTCTCTTGATTACCCTATATCCAGTCTGGGATAAGCAGTGTATATGAAGCGAGTTAAATACTATAACTCCAGTGTACCTAGTAGAGTGTCTTGAAGTTCATGAAATCATGGTGTCTATTGCTGAAACTTTTTGCATGCTGCAAAAGAAGAACTTCCCTGGCTTCATTAATATCTTATTTTTTTTAAGTAAGTGATATGCTTTTTAATCACTAGTGTCACATTAGCAAGCTTTTAGCTCTGAAAACCATAAAACCAGAGAGTACACTATTGGGGGGATGATTTATGAGACAGCTCAGCCTGACTGAATGCAAAAGATGAGAAGGAAGTCAAGGGAGATTTCAACAATTGAAAAAACAGTAAAAAGAGAAAGCTGAGGATAATGGCTGTACAAGAGGAATGCTGACATCTGGGGACAGAGAAAAAGTTATTTCAAAAAGTATGGAAACAGAAATACTCATGTGCTTTAAAATGGAGGTGGAATGTGTCATCTTGCAAATTGCTCCTTTCTTTTAAAAACCAAAAGCATGTCTATGTGATTTCACATGCTAAGCGTTTTACTCTGCTCATCCCTGTTTTGATGAAAGGAGTCCCTACCACCCTCACAGAGATAACTACCTGGATTTAGGAACTGATAATTAAAAAATATAATTTAATCTGATTGTATTTCTTACTGCAGCCCTGGATGAGCTGATATTAAAACTGTTATAGGTAGAGATGCTTGAGTGAAAACACTAGAAAAAGCAACTGAGAGGGGGAAAAGTCACTAAGTCTCCTCTCTGAATCAAGTAATAGACTGTGTTCTGGTCCTGGCTGAAGGGTTCTGAATTTTTAAACATCATTGACAAGACATATTAGACTATTGTGATCATACAATTCCTTGTGTTGAAAGGGCCTTAAAAGTGATCTAGTTCTAACCCCTCTGCCATGGGCAGTGATACATTCCACAAGACCAGGCTGCTGAAAGCCCCATCCAACCTGGCCTTGTTATTGTCCAATAAATTAACCTAGCTTTGCATTACAATGAAAGGCAGTTCATCTTTAAATAGATACAGACTCCACTGTTTGTCTGCTGAACAGTATATAGATGTCCTCAAAGTCCTGTTGGGGAAAATGTGTCAGGGAAAGTCACAGATGTCTTTGGGAATTCTCTTGTGCCCAAAAAATGGTAAGCACTGTATTATAACTACCCTAAGAAAAATCTTTGTCCTATGAATTCACTGGTTACTCTAAAAGGATAGATAGATACCAGTTGGGGATGATAACTGCCTAAGAAACAAGAACAGCAGGCATGAAACAAGATCTGCTGAAGCCCTTGGGCCATGCCAATACCTTCCAGTGTCTAGTGATTTTCCACCTGTAAATTAAAATATTTCCAATAGCGATTCCTTCCTTGTGAAGCACCTTCTGCCTCCCAAATTTCTTCTCCTGTCTTCATAGTCAATACATGTTTTGAAAATCAGATGCCTCCTAAGGCACAGGTAGATAGGGACCTAGGAAAGGCTCAGTTCATCATACTTTAAATAATTTAAGACCTTTAAAGATGGAAGAGTTGGTCTGGAGAAGGTTCTCTGGGTTTGACTAAAATTTGGTCTGGCTGAATGAGAGCAGCTACAGCAGTAGCCACAAGGAGCCTGTGCAAGTTCCACGTGGAAGCTGAGAGACTGGGATAGACTCTTCAAAGAGGGTACTGGAGGACTTAAGTGATCACTGACAAGAAAAGACAAATGCAGTTAGCATACTAGAAAAAATAAACACAAATAAGTTCAAAAGTGGTGTTTGTTTAAAAACCTGAGTTCATGCCTGTGAAAGCATGGAGTTGATGCAACTGGTGAAAGGAGGAGATGAATAAAGGTCAGTATATAAAATCAACTATCTTGAGTGAGCTGAAACTTGAGACCCGATTAATTTCACACAGCTCACTCTCTGCTGCACCATTACATATTTTTATTATTATAAATTTGTCTAATATGTATAGTTTACTCTGCACATTCTCCAACAAATCTCAAAGTGTTGGAGGCAGAATGATTATTTTTGATGATAAAAATAATCTGTTAAAAAAAAAGAAAATATAATTTGTTATTCAACTAAATATAGAAGTGGTTTATGCTTTTTCTAAGTAGATTAACTTCAGTAGTTCTTTAGACAGCTAACACTAATATATTTACAAGTATGCCTTTCATTCTACATTATGACTGTACAGAGAAAATATTCTTCATTAACCACATATAAAAGCATTAAAGCATCTAAACAACAAACACTTTTGACAAGGACACTAAATGAAATTAATTTATATTTTGGAAAATGGCAATATCATATTATATTTTTTCATCTATTCCAAACATCCTTGAAATTATTAGTCCTTTACTACTGGTCACTCCTTGGTTTTTGTTGGTCTTGGATGTTTATTTTTGTATTAAAAAAATTCCAAATTAGTTTAATTAAATAGAGAAAGTAATTGAGTGAAGAAAAGATTCAGATTATCTCTCAAGGTGTACATTATTTCTAATGTGATTTACACCATTATCTGAATTACTTTGTCAAGTCAGAATATTATTACTTCTCAGCTGAATATCCTGGTAGGAAATCAACTGTATCTGTCACAGTGAAAGACAACATAGCCTATTTTCCAAATCAACTTATAAGAATTAATAAAAAAAAGCCAATGGTTCAATAGGAAAGTTGTGGAGTTTGGGTATTTGTATTTCTTCTATGTGACGTTTCATTCCAAAATGAGATCGGAAGAGATTATATTCTGTCGCATGGTGTTGTTGTCTTGGACATGTACAAACTAGAACACAAAACTAGAATTAGAGCACTGTCTATAATTTATCAGTCTTGATTAAACCAGAAGGTCCCAGTTGACTGGAGGTTAGCCAGTGTGATGCCCACCTACAAGAAGGACTGGAAGGAGGATTTAGGGAACTACAGGCCTGTCAGCCTGATCTTGGTGCTGGGAAAGGTCATGAACCACATCATCTTGAGTGCCACCATGAACATGTGCAGGGCAACCAATGATCATGCCTAGCCAACACAGGTTTATGAAAGAGAGGTCCTGCTTCACCAACCTTATCTGCTATAACAAGGTGACCTTCTTATTGATGAGGGAAATGCTGTGGATGTTGTCTGTTTGGAGTTTAGTAAAGCCTTTGACACTGCCTTCTCCTGGAGAAACTAGCTGCTCATGGCTTGGACAGGTGTGTTCTTCCCTGGGTAAAAACTGGCTGGATGGCCAGTCCCAGAGGATGGTGGCGACTGGAGTTCCATCCAGGTGGTGGCCAGTCACTGGTGGGGTTCCTCCAGGCTCAGTATTGGCATCAGTTCTGTTTAAAATCTTCACAGACAATCTGGATGAGGAGATTGAGTGCACCCTCAATCAGTTTGCAGACAACGCCAAGTTGGACAAGAGTGTTGGTCTGCAGGATGGCAGGAAAGGCCTTAGGAGGGATCTGGACAGGCTGGATTGATGATGAGCTCAGTCCAATTACATGAGGTTAAACAAGGCCAAGTGCCAAGTCATGTATTTGGGTTATCATATCTCCATGCAATATAAGAGAGTTTCCAGAGCAGCTGGAAAGCTGCCAGGAGGAAAAGGACCAGGGGATGCTGGTCAACAGTGGCTGTATATGAGCTATGAGTGTGCCCAGGTGGCCAAGAAGGCCAGTGACATAGCAATAGTATGGCCAGGAGGACCAGAGCAGTGAGTTTACCTTTTACTTGACATTGGTGAGGTCACACCTTGAATCCTATGTTCAGTTTTCACCCTTCACTACAAGAGTGGCATTGAGGTGAGCCCAAAGAAGGGCAACAAAACTGGGAAAGAATCTGGAGCACAAATCTTATGAGGAATATCTGAGGGAGGTGGAGTTGTCTGGCCTGGATAAAAGGAGGTTCAGAGGAAACCCTCCTTGCTCTCTGCAGCTACCTGAAAGGAGATTATACCATAGTGCATTTCAGTCTCTTCTCCCATGTAACAAGAGACAGTACAAAAGGAAATGGCCCCAAGTTGCCCCAGGGGAGGTTTAGATTGGATATTAGGAAAAATTTCTTCATCAAAAGAGTTTTCAGGCATCAGCAAAAGCTCCCAAGGGAAGTGGTGGAACGACCTTTTCTGAAGGCATAGAAAAACTGTGTGGATAGAGCTTTTGGGTTAATAGTTGGACTTGGTGATCTTAAAGACCTTTTCAAACCTTAAATAGCCTATGACTCTATCCTATGAGTCAAAAAGGATATTATTCATATTATTCATATCTCATTTCCACTGTTCAGCATGTCTTAAATTTGAGGGAAGGGCTGTGTATGCTTATTACTGTATTCACATAGTTTGGATATTTTTTATTCATTTTTCAGCTTTCTTCCCTTTGCCTGATAAGGTAAATAGAACCCACTAACTGATATAAGTTTTTTTAAAAAATTTCTTTTTCCTCTATTTCACTTATTTCCAAGATTTAGTGAAAGAAATCTTATCCCAGTCCAAAAAAGCAAATTATTTTGATGATACTTTCCCCCTCACATTGTCACTATTGGAAACCATAGCTGTTGTAATTCAGTACCCTAAATGTATTGAAAATGGTAAATCCCTCACCTCTGTAACGTCATGTAGTTTGACCCTTCTCCCCTCTGGTCTGCTTAGCTGGCAGAGATCCAATTTCTCCCCGCCCCCTTCCCAGACCCTAGAAAAGACCTGTGTGCTCTGACCTTGTCCTCTTTCTGCTCCTGGGACCCCACAAGAAATAAACCTCGAATTCTCCTCAGGGAGGGGAAGAGCCTCTTTTGTTATCTTTTATTCTGTCCATGCGGGGAAAACAGGCTTTCTCTTAGTATCTGAGCTAGTCGGGGGCTAGGTGGGAGTCTCTTTAACCCCTGCACATAGCCTGTTCAAAATATCTCTTGATTTGCTTTACTCCTAAAAATCAATCTCAGTGGAAGAGTGATTTCATCCAGGAAAATGGGAGGCAGAAATTTTTTAAATTTTTTTTTTATTACATACCTCCTCCATGTGATTCCTGAGCGTAAGAAATCAAATTGCAGAGAAATAAAATAATAAATACATGAAGGAAGAAAAAGCATCTTAATAGATACAATTTACTGGTAGTTTTTCATACTTTCCCTGATGATTAATAGAAGAGATGACAAGGATTCTCTTTCCTTACTACTGGAGACAGAGGATCATCTGTGTCATGGGATGCTGAAGAAGGATAACTCCCTCTCAATATTCTAAATGTAAAAGTTATATTCACTCATTTTACCCCCTTAACTTTAGGCAAGAATCAAACATTTCCTCTTACATATAGGAAAAGTTATTAGAGTGTTTTTTCTATACACTTTTTCATTATAATTAATAGCCATGTTTTCTCCTTTAATTATCAGCATGGATTAGTAAATTATTAGTAAATTATGTCAGCATGGATTAGTAAATTATGATGACAAATTGGCACATGTGTAGCCTCACTGTCCTAGTGAAAGAAATGGTTTCCAGAAACACTCTTGTTAATAGAATATTCTATTTTGGTCCTCTAAAGTTGATTCTTTCAGATTACTCATATGTTTTGAAATACTTTGCTGAAATTTTAGATAACAGGCTCATTCCTGAAGACGATGGTAGAGAGACCTGTGTCATTTTTTCACTTATGAGTGGCCTTCCATAAAAAACTGAACAAACTAAATACAGATTTCTTTTGATTCTTGAATGTACTTAAGAATATCATTTTACTCAGAGTAGTGGACTCATCTATACATGTTAGCTGTCTAGAAATCTGAGTGAAGATCCAACCAATTAAAAAATACTTGCCTGGCTGTGTCTCAACAACTGTACTTGTAGATAACTTCTCCTTAGAGGGATTAGAAGTCAGAAAATCATAATGATGAATGCTCTTGTGAGAATGAATCCAATGTGACTTTCTCAGTAAAGTGAAAACCTAAGAAGGATGTAAAAACCTCTCAGTTTTCTTGACAACTGAAACTATCAGGTACATTTCAGGTCATAGAAGAGCATGTGTTTGAGATAGTCATATACTTATTTTTTTAAAACATTTTATGTCCATATGAATAATATAGCTTCTCTTTAGATATGACTTTTTCACAACCAAAGTCTCACCAAATATCACATCACATCTCCTTTACCTCTTCAAGCTATATTTCTTCACGTGTTCTGGCAGATATCATATCCAAAGTCAGTGAAAAATTTATTAAAGCAATAATTCATTTTCTAGTCCTTAAAGTTTTGTATAGCTGAATAAAGAGTCAGGTACTACCTGATATTTTCAATATCAGAACTGCTGAAAATATCATTCATTTAATAAGTATTTATAATCAGAAAATTAATTATGTCTTCAAGAGGAGTGCCACCAAAAAAAAAACAAGAAAGAAAAATAAAAGAATACAGATGTAAACAATAAGAATCTTAAACTGCTATTATCACAGGGGAAAAAATATTAATGTTCCTTTTTGCTTTTTTGTAACAATTAGTTGTTAGATTCGGGATTTGGTCCAGTTTAGTTATATATACCATTTAAAACAAAATTTTCAAGTGTAATTCAGACTGCATGTGTTAGTCCAACTACAATGAACCTTGATCTTCTACAGCTTTCCATTAGTTGCAACTCTGTGGTTTTTCCTTCCTGTGGCTTGTTGGGGAGAAAATGAATTTCAGATGATATAAAATAAGAAGGAGAGCAGGAAGAGCATCAACCTGGATTAATAAGAATTTAATAAAACCTGATATTTCAAAATACAACACGCCATGTGTAGAAATTAATGGACTGACAAACAGTTGCTGTAATCTTGTATATTATCATAAAGTGATGATACAGGAAGAGTCATGGCAGGGCGATTACTATTGATCACACGGTAATTAAAAGGCAGACTTTGTATTTCAGACAAAGTTATCTCAGGAAAGAGAGGAAATATTACTTTTGGTTTCTTCTGTAATTTTGTATGATTTTGAGTCACTTATATTCAGAAAGCTAAAAGATGAGTATTACTGCATAAAGATACTAAAAAGTGGACAGAAGATGAGCATAGTTTGATAATCCTAAGTAGAAGAATGACCAGAGTAGTAACTAATTGAGAACAGATCTTCTAATAAAGAAAACTGGTAGTTTGGAACACATAGGAATTGACTAATTGTGAATATATCTAGGCTAGGAATTTCCAGTTGTTGGAATCATGAGTCTCTGACATAGATTTTCAGTGATAACAAAGTCAATACCGCTACACTGATGTAAGACGGATTGTGACTGTTATATCTAAAGGAATATATAGTAAAATAATTTCTAGGAGCATTTGGATTTAATAAGCCAGGAGTTTCCTTCAAACCACAGCTATCTAGCCTGATATATGACCTAAATTTAGGGAAGCCTAGTTTCTGAAACTGTCTTCTGATGCCATCTTTACTGCCAAACTTCCTCAATTGCTTCTGCAGCATTAAAGTAGGTTATTTCACCTGCAAATGAGATTCAGATTTCCTAAAAAATTGTCACTACTTGAAATGCTTATGAAGGACTTCACTGAATAAAAAATAGCATGGTTTGAGCATTAAAATTCAGAATCAAGTGACACTTCACACTTTATTCTGTTAATTTTAACAGTTGTGCTGTTATCTTTAAATGCATAGAACAGAGAGAATATTACATATTCTACAGAAACAAGTATGAGACGTCTTAATCAGGTGTAGTAGTCTGTGATAATCTAGTCCTAATTTACTTTTGTGAACATCATACATTGCTGTAATTAACACTGTCATGGATTATCCACGTACACTCCTCAAGACAAAACTTATTGATACATCTATCATTCTTCTAAAATCCACTCATTGTGAATATGTTAAAACAATATTCCATTAGCAGATTTGCTAAATAAAATAAAGTCAGACAGAGAGTTTGCAGATTTCTCAGCTCTTGAAATATCTAATCAGGAGAGCTGCACTCATGCGTTTTGGCACTAGACTTATAAATTATGCATAATACAGCGTAGCATTAAAGCATTAACATAATTTAACAATACAAATCTATTGGTTCCTTAGTGAAAGCATTAAAAATTTTTGTATCTGAGTGTCTTCATTTGATTCACCTAGTGTGTACATGTAAGATTTCTAGTAGTAATAATCGTTAAAAGCTTTAAAAGCTTTAGATCTTTACTGATATCATCCAGTTCCATTCTGATTGTTTTCAAAGTATTAATATACATATAATTGTCATTCTTAAGGATATTTCAACCAGTTTAGTTACCATTCAGCAGAAGAAAATAGACAATATTTTTTCTCATGTGTGATGATTGTCACACTAACACCATTCCTAGTGGTTCTGAAATCTCAGCTGAATGCTTTTCTACTTCAAGTGCCTAGCCAAAAATATGGAGGATGGTGTGATCTTGTGGACTTTTTTTTTAGATTTGGAAACACAGATCTTCAACTGACATAACGTTTTCTGAATTATCTTCTATCTTCAATATTTTCTTTTATTTTGTACTATTGTCTCCATCATAAATTACAAACACACCAGTGGAAAAGACTTTTCAATTACCTGTGTAGACACTGTAACTATGTACCACAATCCTGTAACTGGTCTCTCAGGGTGCATGACATGACTCTAGGTCATAGAGAGAGAACCAGAAGAAATGCTGTACTAAAAACCCCACATTATTTTACCTCTGTTTCAAGGGTATTTAAACACGTTTTACTAAAAAAATTCCCTGCCCCTGTATAATTGTTTCTAATGAAACTTTTGTGCGAAATGGTGTTGAACTTTGTTGCATGAAACATAATATAAAATGTTATAATGTGTAACAGTGTATTAGAAATAGTAATATAATATGCAATAGTGTATTAGAAATATACTTCATCTGACTGTATATGACACCTTTTTTTCTCATATTTGTCTGCAGTTAGTTTTTTTAGATGAAGGAGAAAATAGAGAGGAGAAAACTTTCATAACATTAGATTTTTGACTTTTCTTTGACACTGTCTACAAAGATAAAAAAGGGAAAAATGCCTCTGTTTCTGCTGTTTCCTCTAGAAGTAAGAAACCAAGAAAATCATAAAATGCATACATACATCCTAGTTACTCATTATTAGTAATTCTGATTTTCTTAATCACCAAGGTTCATTTAGACCCTGAGATCAGTTGCACACACTAAGAGCATGGATTTGAGCTCAGCATCTTCTATGACATTATAAAATAACCTTGCACTGCCTGGTGAGCTCTGAATTACCCAAATCTTCTCTATCTATGATTTTTTTTTTCTGGAATGTACATAAATAGCATTATTATGCAGCATAAAAATAAAGATACTCTTAATGGGAGACTATTTGGGCAAAATAAGTCCAATTTGTGTCCTTGCTCTAGAGCGCTTCAGCATTTTTCATTCAAGACTGACTTTATATGCAAGACTGATGAGGCAAAGCTGAGGAGAATAGCTCATCAGTGTGCAAGGTCCACATTCCTTATTATTGCTTTTCCAAAGGTTCATGGGTTTTGCATCCTCAACTGTACCATGGGCTAGATTTTGCAGAAGTGGTGGCTGCAAGCCCAAGTTAAAACTCAGCAGAGAGGTATGAATTTGTTAAGGGAGAAGAACCTTATTAAATTTGAGCACAAATTAAATTTGTTGAATAGTGTAACTTGCTGTATTAAAAATGTAGGCAGGAATAACAACACATGCATTTTAGGTTGTTAATTTCAAAATAAAAGAAAAAATACTCATATTTACTAAAAAAGATACCATACTGCCTTAGACTAAATTCAAGGGAGAGCTAGAAATTTAAAAACACTATTCTTTTGGACATATTGTGTCATCTGTTAATATGTCTTTCATGCTATAGGCAATCTCTTTCATGGATCAAATATGGAGGTGTTCCAATAGATGAAAGTCAGAGATAAACACCTACACATGCGTATAGAACCCAGCTTCTAATAGCTGTACAAGGCAGGGGAAATAAATCCTTGATAGTACACTTACAGAAGAAAGTCAATATTGTTAACAGTTAGATAGGTCCACACAGGTGAACCATAATGAATGATATCTTCATTGCACAAGGAATTCAGGTTCATAGTTCATGTTTTTTGAATTTAAATTTTTCAACAGACTCCCAATACAGTATTCTGCACCATCAAACATGAGACTGTTGTGAATTTTGGCTTTAGGATAAAACAAAACCATCCAACAAAAAACAACCCCACAGGAAATCCTAAATTAAAAATATATCCTAAATTTAAAATGTATAGCTTCATAGCATAGAATGGCCTGGATTGGAGGGAACTTTAAGGATTATCTGCCATGGGCAGGGACACCTTCCTCTAGATCAGGTTGCTCAGAGCTCCATCCAGCATGGCCTTGAAATATGTGCCGGGGGGGGCATGTGTGTGTCTGTGTGTCTGTGTGTCTGTGTGTCTGTGTGTGCTGGTACTGACTGGGGTAGAATTAATTTTCTTCACAGTGTCTGCTATGGGGCTGTATTTTGGATTTGTGCTGAACACGGGGTTTATAATATAGAGATGTTTTTGTTATTGTTGAGAAGGGCTTACATAGAACCAAAGCCTTTATCTCATGCTGCCACACTAGCAAGGAGGCTGAAGGAACATGGGAGGTTGGGAGGAGACACAGCTGGGCCAGGGGACCCCAACTGACCAAAAGGAGATTCCAGACCATGTGACATCATGGCCAATATATGAAGTAGGAGGAAGAAAGAGTAAAGGGGGCTCATTTGGGGTGATGGTGTTTGTTTTCCCCAAGTCACAATTACATGTCATGGGGCCCTGCCTTGCTGGGGATGGCTGAACACCTGCCTGCCCATGGCAAGCAATGAATTAATTCCTTATTCTGCTTTACATGTGTCTGTAGCTTTTGTTTTTCCTATTAAACTGTCTTTATCTCAACCCACAAGTTTTTGAGCTTTTACCCTTTCAATTCTCAACCTGGTGACGGGGAAGTAAGCAAGTGGCTTTGTGGGGCTTGGTTGCTGGCTGGGGTGAAACCACAACAATATATATTACACTTACCTTGAAATATATATCCTATATATAAGACAAACACGCATCTTGAAATTTTCAGAGGACAATTAGGGGAGTAGAAATGATACTCAGGCTCACGCTTAAGTGTTGTGAATTTGAAGAAGTATTCATTAAACAACTTACAAAGCACGCTAAATTCTCTCAAGAATATGATTGGAAGATGAGTACATGGACATTAATATATATGTATATATGGAGTACATCATAATCCAGGATGAAATGAACAGTGACTGTACAGCCACAGAATTTAATTTTAGAATTTCCAATCTTTTGAATACTTCACATGAAACTTAAATGCATAATAAGATATATGCAGAGAGATTCCTGAGACATAGTAGGATAGCAAAGTGTTCTTTAAAACATCATACCCAATACTTCTGTAAATACTTCCATTATTAAAATTCTATTTATGATGTTAATTCATTTTTTGTTATAACATGTATGTGTAGAGTTGTTAATGAACAAATGTGCTTTCAGAATAAATCATGGACCGTTGAAATACTGCAAATGAAATTTTAAAATAGAAGTAAATGGATAATTAATACAAGAAATTTCTGTTCCCAAAGACAGTTTTTTCAGCCATTTTTAGCTATTTCATCCCACTCACTTTGCATAAAAACTACACACAGTGGTATTAATATGCTGTATTTCATTCTTCTGTCACAGTATCTTTTTACTCTTTAACTTCTAACTTAATGTTCCATTTCATGTTTGACACAGGAAATACACAAATGTAATCAGGAGAATGCATTTGTTTAACTCTCCAGTATTTCTGAACCAAATGTGTTAGTCTTACGACTCTCTAGCGGACAAATGCTGATTTATCACTGAGTTATAATCAGTACAATAGAAGCCTTGACACTGAAATAAAATGGCATAGAGACTTATCTCTATAATTTTTATTTGGTGGCAGTTTTCAGTATAACTCAGCATAAAGCATTTGATAGAAATTCCAAGTATAGCTAAATGATTTGGAGTAAATCGCTGGGATTTTTAGACTGCAGTTTCTTATCTCTATCTGCTGAAGTCTGATTAGGCAATGTTAGATTTTTTTCTTTTTTTTCATAACAATGCAAAGTTCTCTATGTGTTATGTCAGCTATGCTAAATTTAAAAACATGGTCATAAAACCATTTCTAAAAATTAATTCTAAAACCAGGTCATCTGCCTACTTCACTGGTTTTGAGAATTGCCTGCCCAAGTACAAATGTTTGAGTATTTCCCCCACTGATACTAGAGAAACTCTTTTAATATGTAGTAAGTCAGGATGCTACACTTGCCACAGGCATTGCATTAAGAAAAAGTCTTAAAACATTGTGATTTATTTTGTGTTACCTAAATATAAAGTGACATTCAAAAAGGAAGAGATTTTTGGGAAAGAAGAACTGAGAATTTGAAACTGGATAAAATCTTTTGTTATTGGATCTACAGGTTTTTTTACATACTGAGGTGAAATCTGTGCCATAGATCTGTTTGAGCTAGGGGGAGAGTTGAGTTCATGTATGTCCATTTAGAACCCTTCCAAGTGCAGTTTGCATATATAGGACAGGTTGTCATTACTGAAATATAGTATGCCCTTCTACACATTTCCAGTCTAAGTATAACCTATGGATATTTATGTAGCATTGTGCTTTCTAAATTCATATAAATTAGTATACTAAAGGGAGATAAAACACTTATTAGTTCTTTTTTCATATTTAGAGTTCTACATCAGAAAATACTTATTTTAAAATAATTTTTTAAACCATTAAAATAATATCATATGTACAGCAGATGAATAAAATGAATGCAGAGAAATACAGCAAAAGTGGAATTCAAGTAGGCAGATTTTTATGATGATAACTATAACTTATTTAAACCACAGGCAACAGTTGCAATAAATTGGGTCACAGCTGGAAATATGATACAAAAACATCTTCAGTTCCACCTCATAGAGGTTTCACTCCTTTACTTCCTACCCTTAATCTCTTTTGTTGCTTTTGTTATTTCAGTTTAATATTTATACCTTAGTTTGTGAGTTCATCCAAATTTGTCTGAAGTTTCAGTGAGTAGAAGTTTCTAATATATTTCTAATATCAGAGGAATGAAACCACTGTTCTAGTGATGTTATCAGTCACAGAATTTAAAATTGAGAATGGTGCTCTCATCTGTAGTATTAATGTCTAACAGCCTAAAGGTATAACTTGATTTTTGTGACAAGATAACTGCAAAAGTATTATTTGTGTAATCTTTTTAATTTCCTTTGAGTTATTCATGTCTTCGAAGGTTTTCTAACTTCTCAGTGTGAAGTTGTTTTTAGTGAGAAAGTGGTGTATTACATACACCTGACCACACTGTACAATAATCCCTGTAATAAATAGCCTTAGTTGGAAGAGAATCAGACTATCATGACGTGAAAAACCTTCTAGATTGTTAAAAACCTAGATTTATTAGATCAGTTCAGAAAGCTGGAAAAAAAACACACCAAGTTTTTTAGACACTCATTTTTAATTCTTATATTTTAATTTTGTTATTTTGTTTTTATTATTTTAGTCCATATACTCTTATACCTCCAAACTTACTAAAATAATCAGCACTACTGCTATTTTAGCAATGAATCTGGGAAGTAGCTAAGCAGTCCAATACTCCTAGAACAAAAAATCAAAAAATCGTTCATTACAAATAGGGCCATGCTTAACTTATATTCAGAAAATTTTTGCTGTTAATATATTTTAATTTTTTCTCTATGATTATATGTATTTCAACATATGGGATGATTGTGTAGTCTCAGGACTCCAAAACCTGAAGCAATTATTTTCAGATTCTAAATACACTAGAAAACTTGACAATTCTGATCATTCCAATTAATATAAATATTAAGATTTTTAGCACTAACATTAAAAATCAATGACAATAAGCAATGAGAAAAAAAATATGCAGAATTTACAAAGCAATTATCTGATTATGTTAAATAGAACTAAGAATACTCACATCAATTTAAATAAAAGAAAATGGGCAATCACAGGCAATCAGAAACGTGAAGACAATACTTTCCCATCAATCCAAAAAAATTTTTTCCACAGTACAGATTCTACTTTGCTAATTGAAATTGTTTGTTTGCCAGAGAAAACCTTTATATTTTGCATGTTTTTGTGGAAATAAAGGTGGAGCAACTTTTGGATATTCAGTATGTTGCCTGTAATTATTTTCTATTATTGAAAGATTTTTTTGTCTGACTGGTTTCTTTATTGTTCTATGTCCAGCTGTTATGTTCTTAGATTCTGGTCATGATTATATGCCTACATCTCCCTCACACCAAATCTGTCTTGCATCTCCCTTGCAAAACTGTTTTCTGTGTCACATTCAGGATTTAATTTTTTAAGTCAGAAAATGCTAATTGTGATGAATTATTTTAAAGATGTAGTTGTGTAGACGCTTGTACTGATTCACTTGGCATTAAAGAAACTCAAATTGTTGCATATTCTTATTGTTGTTCTTTATATTTTTGATTGGTAATGGAGTACATGAGTGTATATAAGTTTATATTCTTTGACTAAGGGTATACAATTCACTTATAGGTAGTGACTTACTGAGTGTCTTGTATCACCAAAATTACCCATTTCTGAATAACTAATGCAGTAGCTGTAATAGCTAGTATTTCCAATAAAAATGTGTGAAACTACAGCTCATACAGACTGATATGAAATTTGGAATATCTGAATAATATGAGGAAACTCAGTCCCTGTCATCATTTAGCAAGCCACCTTCAGCCCTTAAGGTGGGATATTATGTGGCTGGAAGAAAAGGAAGGATAGGTCCTTATGGCATTTTCTGCTCTTGTAACTGGAAATTTTTATCCTCTGGCCATTGCCAGAGTATTGGCTCCATTTATCTCTGATTCTGCAAGTAGCTTCAAGCTGAATGCTGATAGCATTAACTAAGCATTTTCCTTTCGGGCAAGTACAAAGTTTTAACTTCCCTGGCTTTGATTTGTTTCAATATTGGGAAAGGAGAAGCTACCCCAAGGGAGACATTTTTTTCAGAAAAAGAGTAAGTTGAATGCTGTTCTTAATTACATTGGTGTAAATTAGGATTAAATCCTAGTTAAATTCTTAAAATCCTAAAACTTAGAATACTTAAAATCTTAAAAACTTAGATTAGATCTAAATTTATATCTCATTACTAGAGAAAAGAATTAGATCAAATTATTTCCCAAAGTGCATCCTGTAAATCGTTATACTTCCTAATTCATCTATCATTTGAAAACTAATTGATGACTTATGTTGAATGAAATCGCTACCAAATTGTTCAGAAAGACAAGTAGTTTTGATCTATGAAAGTTGACAAAACAAAATCGATATTTTAATAAAAATAAAATATTTTGAAAATTTTTATAATACCCTGCTTTGGTGAGTCAAAAAATACTGCTGGAATATTTTGTCTTCTCCATTTACTTCTCTGTTCTCAAGTGAAACCATCTCAAATGAAGAACAAAGACAAAAATACACTATGAATCTTAAAAAATAATTAGCAGTTTTAGAACTCTTTTGTAAGTTCTTAAATTACATAGCTGTTTTTCTATGTTTGATTAGTATTTTGTTTGTGCTTCCTTTTCTTTGTTTTTTTTTTTTATTTTTGTTTTTTTTTGTTTTGTTTTGTTTTTTTGTTTTTTGCAGGTTTTTTTAGTTGTTTTTTGGTTTTTGGTTTTTTTGTTGTTTTTGTTTTGGTTTTGCTTGGGTTTTGTTTGTTTGTTTGTTTTGGTTGATTTGTTTTGTTTAGATTTTATGTTTTGAGGGGTTTTTTGCTTGGTTTGGTTTGCTTTTGGTTTTTTGTTTGATTTGACTTTTGTGTTTTGTTTTGTTTTGTTTTTGTCTGTGTCTGTAGGCCCATTTCTTTGTCAGTTTGGGGAATTTTTTTAAGTACCTAGGTTTAGTCCAGTGTAGTCTTCTTTTGGAATTTTTAAAATCTTTCTCTTCACCTGAACGTTTAAAATCTATACTTTTTTTTTATGTTAAAAATATCAGCACCTGTCACAAGAGGTTAGTAATTATGCATTAAAAAACTTGGAAGATTACAAAACTTCAAATTTTGGGATATGTTGTACAAAAAGTAATATTTTAAGATAAATAGAATTCTGTATTTCTCCAAAGCTTATTCACCATTTTAAAATGACATCTATGTCTTGTCATATTTACTACATAATTCATATTCTTTAAAGCATAACAAACAAAATGAAAGTGTATATGGATAGCTTGTTTCAAGTGTCTGAGGCACCACGTATTTAATGTACTATTCTTGTTTGAAAAAGCCCTTTTTGACTGGCAGCTCTTAGAGTGTGTTGGTCCTCATAGCCTCCACTGTTACTTTGAGCAAAATTTCTAATGGCCAATGATGCAACTGATACGTGAGACTGTCAGTGGGACGCTTTTATCTTGGGTGTACTTGAAGTCTATCATATAGCACGACTTGCAGGCTTTCCAATTGTTAAACTGAGTCTAGCCACATAAGGCTTATTCAAGAATGTCGTGGTTTAAGCATTGACTGTACAATCCTTGCAAGGAGCTATAAAATGCGTTAATAGGGACATTTTCAGCTCACAATGCCATTACTTTAAATACCCAGTTAACCTGAAAAAGGTAGTTATTTGTAAAATCTTTTTTGAACTGTGCGTATTGATGCAAAACCACTAAGATTTCATATTACTTCTATTAAACCTGATAAAAAAAAAAAAAAGAAAAGAGATGCAGTGGTATGTCATAACAATGGTATGCACATGCAGATACATTGTTTCTGTTTCAGGCATTAGGCTGTGTGGAGCAGAACATTTGCTCTGATCATCTCTAGAACATGTCTGCTGATCTGAGAAAACATACTTTATTGATCATGCTATGCCATGTGCATTCCTAATGTGGATGGCAGTTTCATTTTGCAATCAATGAGGTAGACATGCAGCAATCTTGCAACCCAACCACAAACCATGGCACTTCTGTAACCCCCTGTTTTGATTCCTGAAAGGCTTTTATGACTTGTTCTTAGCTGATGCTTCTCTCTCTGCGTGATCCTGAGTAACAGGTACAAATCTGGGGGGCATGGGGTAGATCAAAGCACAAACACCAGGTTCAGCAGCATGTGATCATAGGTGGTGGTAAGGGGAAGTAAATTATTAGTAAGGCTGTGGTAGCACAGCTGACTGATGTTGGCCAGCGCTTTACTAAATTAAACTGAGCTGTTTAACCTCGGAGAAAAATCAAGAGCTCAAATATGAGGCAGACAGTGGCATTTTGGGGGTCACGGGAAAGATTAAATTCCTAGGGAACAAAACTGTGTGAGAGCAGGATCCAGTTGGAGAAATCTTTCTGAAATTTGAAATTTTAATGAATCCAAGTTTTATTGACATTAATTTGACCATCAGTTTTACCATGCATGGACTTTTGGACTTTTCTAAGCCTTTTCAACAGAATTTAATTCACACATCATTGCATTTCTTCCTCATCAGTGTCTTTTAGAATTCTGAGCTCCCTGGAAAATTAAATAAGAAAAAAAGCAACTATGACATTTATTTTATATATGCTATGATGTTAGTAAGTTTCCTATTGAAATACTTTTAAAAACTTTTATGCACTGAAGAGAAAATTGTGCTGATCATTGAAAAACAGTGGCTCTGGGCAACTCAAAGTTTTAAAGGTTTCATTTTAAGAATTATATCAAGACAGTCATAGATTGTGTCCATATGATTTATTCAGCAGGTAGGTACTGTAAAATACCTAAATAAATAGGGTGTAGCCTACTGGCTTAAACTGGATTGTCAAAACCTCCATGTATATTGTGTATATCAAATAGTGGAATATGTCTCAAAACACTTTGAATTATAATTTGATTTTTAAAGAGTCTAAAAATCTGATTTGGATGTTAATTCTAAGAAAAAAAACCTATCATTTTCAAAGAAATATTCCCCTGCTTTGCCTAAATTTGATTGATACACAGATGAAGAGAAAGAGAGTTGATTTTGTTTTCCCAAGTATTTAATAAACTTTTATAACAGTTAGATCTACTTCTAAATTATATTTACCATAATAACCAGTTTCCATTACACAATTTACTTGGGGAAATTAATTCTATAGTTCTATAAAATATGATCCACCATGGAAATATTTAATTTTGCAAGACAGTGAAATTTTGTATTAATTAGTCTATCTCCAATCTCATTCTAATATTCCAGTGAGTAAGAAAAGGATTACTGATATTCTTTAAAATAAAAGTAAAATATTTAATTACATATATTATTCTAAAAATGAATAATTCATTTGTAGATCATAGACTGTACAGATCCCACTGAGTTATCATGCCACCACTCTTCACGCTGTTTAAGATACTCGACTTTATCAGAGATATTCATGTGGGACCGGTAGATACTTCAGGAGAGCAGATTTATACTGGAATCAGGATGTAAGAGAAGATATTCTAAAGCCTCTCAGATGGCAGTAGACACTACTGTGAAGCAGCTCAATCAAACTATATTTCACGAGATCATAATGGAAGATTAAACTTCTAGCAGTAGACACATAGATATTTAATTCAAAGTGTGGTCTCTTCCCCATTCCCAAATTCTTCTGTGGTACAAATCTCACTATGGTACTGAGTAATATTTCTGAGAAACATGAACTTAGGTATTCTGAGACTCCTCAGGTGAATCGAGATGCATTCAGAAATATCTGCAAGTAAACTGAGCCTCAGACCACATGAACTGTCAACAAGAACCCAGTGACTCCACTTAGACACAGAAGTCAGCATTTAGATGTTTACAGTGCATAGCTGAACACCACCTAAAAATACCAGGATCAATTCATACCAGGATTCAATCCATATCTTAGGATAAACCCTTCAGCAATATAAACACAGATTATGCTTCATACTGTTCTTTGCATTGTAAGTAATAAGTAAAAATCACATGAGACCCGACTGGTAAGAATGATAGTAAAATAGAGAAAAACCCTGGTAAAGGGAAGAAAAGCAAATTGAGTTATTTCCTAAGTTGTAGATAAAGTGTCTCAAAGACAAAGAGCATATATAGCCAGCTTCTCATAACGCACTGCCAAGAAATGCTGACTGTACAGCTGGACTGATCCAGATTGACATCAGTGGAAGGAGAGTCCAATAGAAGCTTTCAAGAAACAAGATATTCTTGGCAATAAAACTAAAAATACGACTAGTTATACCAGTTCATATAAAGATGACAGGTGTTCTTCACATTTTTAAAGGCTTTATCAGTTGAAAGCAGTCCAAATGGTGATGAGCAAAAAGGAGAGCACCTGCTCTTCACTCGTAAACACATACTGTTCAAGAGAGGAGTTCCTGGATAAAGACATGTGTGTGCTTCTGTAATAAGTTCCTGTTAAAGAAATGTCTGGGAAAAGAAAATAAAGAACAATCAGAATTACAGGACTGCAGTAAAAAGAGAGTTTTATTATGAGTATATATTAAGAAGATAATTTCTTGTACCATTTTTACTCAAAAAGAGCTGTTTCTACAAGTCTTCCTTCCTCAGTCCAGCTGCTCCTCCTACTTTGTTATTCGGCAAGGCTTGATTTGTAAGAAGCTATTTTTAAACTGAAAATCTGTTAGTGATAGAAAAGAATAATGTTATGAATCATGGAAATTAAGTACTTTGAGATTATAGTGAATACATTCCTTTGTTGAACACTGGTCCAACTACATCTGACAAACTTAAGCCCTAAAGTAGAAACCACAATAAAAATCAAGTGAAAAGATTACAATTATGTGAAACATTTATTGCAGAAGATGTATAATATTTTCAATTTTTTGCAAAATTTCCTAAAATATAAATATGTGAATCCTATTCAGTGTTCTGTTGAATACTGAGGCAAATATATACCAAACCATATAAACAGCAGCTTAGGTAAAAAAAAAAAAAATATCACTCTTCACAGCTGAATTCGTGCACAGTGATTATTTTTGCTCTCAAACTTAAGAGTTGACATATGGTGATTAAAGCAAATGTAAAAAAAATATGTACTGAATTATGCATTATGTCTTAAAATATTACCTGAATTTCAATAAATAACCACATAAAAATATAAGAAAAAGTATAATTTCAAAGAGTCAGATACAAAATAGAATCTATTCTTCTATGGTAGAACAAAAGGATGTTTTTAGTACTTGTCATGCTATCAACTTTCAATTAACTTGCCAAGAAAATGACAAAGAGTGATTTCTGAAACAGCAATATAAAAATTCAAACAACAAATCTTTCTGAAAACTTGTTCCCAGTCTGAAAATGGTCAAATCTATTCTATGTGGTAATACAAGAAAATGACAGTTCATGCATTATACAAATACAGATAGAGTGGGAATTATTTTACCCCAGAACCAAAAAAAAATCCTAGAATAGGATCAGGCAAGTACTGGGAAGAATAAGAAATCAAATAGCTCATTTTGATTTATGCAAAATTCTTTAAAATCTTCTCTTAGAAAAATGAACACAGGTAATAAAAGGAAGACTTTACAGAGCTCTCCTATTTTACAATTGTAATATTTAGGTCTTTGGCTTCTTAAGTACTTCTTGTCTCCTTATCAAAATATAACATCAAACAAGTACTATGCTATTCTACCAGGATTTTTAAAATTATTATTATTTTTTTGTATTTGATTGATCACAAAGAATCATGGAATATTTTGGGTAGGAAAGAGTCTTTAAATCTTACCAAGTCCAACCTCCCTTCCATGGGCAGGGATATTTTCACAAGACCAGGTTGCTCAAAGTCTCATCCAGCCTGGCCTTGAAGACTTCCTGTGATGGGGCATCCACAGCTTCTCTGAGTAACCTGTTCCAGTGCCTCACTAGATCTAATCTAAATCTACAGTTTTCAGTTTAAAACCACTACTCTTTATTTTATATTACAGGCACTGGTGAAACCCATCTCTCCTTCTCATGAGCCCTCTTTAAGTATTGAAAGACCAAAATAAGGCCTCCCCAGAGCACATTCTTCTACAAGATGGACAACCCCAATTCTCTCAACATTATTTCGTAGTGAAAGTGTTTCAGTCCTCTGATCATTTTTGTGCTGTCCTTTGGACCCATTCAACAGATCCATGTTCTTGTTGTCCTGGGGATCCCAGAGCTGGATGCTGTGTTCCAGGTGATGTCTTAAAAGAGTGGAGCAGAAGGAGAGAATCATGTCCTTCAACCTGTTAGGGTCCCTCTGGATGTCATCCTGTCCTGCTGCACTACTCAGTAGGGTGGCATCTGTGAACTTGTTGAGGATGAAGACTCAGTGTCACTAATAAGGATATTGAACAATATCAGCCCCAACAGGGACTGCTGAAGGACAGCAGATTCTAGTGATCCATTTGGACATTGAGCTGTGGACTGCCATTCTTTGGTCACAGCCATCTAACTGTGAACTTCTTATACATCAAATAGTCCATCTGTAATATCTGTATCATTTTAAATTAGAAAAAAAAGGATATTATGCCAAAAGCCTTGCAGAATTTGAGATACATGGCACCAGTTGCTCCTTATCCACCAATGCAGTCAGTCGATCACAGAGGTCTACCCAGTCAGTCAGGAACAATTTGCCTTTGGTGAAGGTATGTTAGCTGTCTCAAATCACCTCCGTGTCTTGCCTGGACATGCCTTCCACGGATATGTGGAATGTCCCATAATCTTACTGAGCACTAATATGAGACTGACTAGTCAGTAGTTCCCAGGATCTTCCTTTTTCTCCTTTTAAAAAAGGGTGTGCTGTTTCCTTTTTCTCCAGTAACTGGAGATTTCACTTGACTATCATGACTTATCAAATACGATGTAGAGAAGCTTAGCAACTGCATCTGTCAATCCCCTCAAGACCTGGACATGTAGGTAGATTCACTTCCGTTAGTAAAGTCAATCAATCCGTTACCATTCACCCCTGACTCACACAAACACACACACACACATGCACAAACACACACATATATTTTGCTTTCCAAAGGCCTTAATTGGTCCATATTTATATTTCCTGCCTTCACTGTGACCAGAACCATGACAATATGTCGGTTAGAATAGTGTGAATACAGTCATCATATAGAAAACTTCTTCTGCTCCATATACTTTGCATTCATTTATTCCCTAAAGCATGAAGGCATACATATATGAATATGTAAGCCTGTCTAATACTGCTATAGATGTTTGTATTAATCATATTAATATTAATTTTGCTTATTTTTCGTTTCATAGCCTCTAGTAACTTGTGGTAATAATTAACACAAGCTAATTAAAAGTATATAATATTTGGTGGAACGTTTAATTTTTTTTTACTTCATAGTAATTTATTATTATTATAGTTATTTAATATATAATTTATGTCTCTATAATCTTACATTACACTTAAATAGGGAGAGAGAAGCTTTGGATTGCCATACAGTAACTTATGCCATCAATTATTCAATATGCCTCCTTAAGGTACTCTTTAATGTTGTGCACTCTTGAATAAATAAGACCATTGTTTTCATACTAATTTTTCTCTTGCCCTAATAATTTTCTTAAAAAAAGTTTTTCAGATAAAATCAAAATTCTAATATGTTTGAGATGTCTGACTTAAATGAAATCTAGTATTTCAACTGAGGAACCATTACAACTTTATAGAAATTAACCATATGGATACGTTCCTTTCTTTCCCCATATCAATCTTCATTTATGCAAATGCGTTTTGACAAAATACTCATTCTGTCAGTTCCAGCTCTCAAACAGGCTGAAGTGCAGGACAAAGTGTGTGTGATTGACTCACATTGTCAGTATTAAAGATGTTCTGTTATGTTATTCTCTTATTTTGTCTACATCCTTTCAATGTCCTACTAATTTTTCTCTGATTTTGAGTGATGTAAATAAAAAAATCATGTTATGTGTAAACTACTTGTTACCCCCATATGTTAACCTTTCCAAATATTGTAATAATCACTTTGTACATTAAATTATAGGCTAGTAATGGACAACTATAGACAGAAGTACAAAACAAGGAAATTATCCACTGTTTGTATATTAATCATTGCATTGCTTGTTTCATTTGAAATTCAATCTCCATTTCCTATGAAAAAGCATTCTAAAATGGAGTGATTACATCAGTAGACAAGAGAAGGGCTACAGATGTCATTTATTTGGACTTCTATAAAGTCTATAAAGTGTTTGATGCTTTCCCCACAATATCCTTTTCTATAAATTGGAAAGAGACAGATTTGATAGGTGGACTATTAGATGGATTAGAAAATGGTTGGAAAGTCATATCCAGAGGGTAGTGGTCAGCAGCTCAGAATCCTGATGCCCAGCAATGGAAAATGGTGCCACTAGGGGTTCTGTATTGGGACTAATGTTATTTAATATCTTCAGTAATGACATGGAAGAAAGGATTTAGGGCACCCTCAGCAAATTTGCAGATGACATCAAGCTAAATGGTGTAGTTGACACAATTGAAGGATGTGATGCCATCCAGTGGGACCTGGACAAGCTCAGGAAGTGGGGCCATGGGAATCTCATGAAAATTAACAGGACCAAGTGCAAGCTGCTGCTGGAACCTGACTGGGACCATCCTCAGTATCAATACAGGCTGGGATAAATATGTATTGAGAGCAGCCCTGCCCAGATGGACTTGGGGGTTCTGGTGGATGAGAGGCTGAGCATGACCTGGTCTTGGCCAGCAGGTTGAGGGAGGGGATTCTGTCCCTGTGTTCTGTTCTTGTGAGATCCCACCTTGAGTACTGTGTACAGTTCTGCAGTCCCCAGCACAAGAAGGACAATGACCTATTGCAGTGAGCCCAGAGAAGGTTCACCAAGATTATTAAAGAAATGGGACATCTCTCCTGTAAGGAAAGGCTGGGAGAATTGGGTTTGTTCAAACTGGAAAAAAGAAGGCTTTGATGTGACCTAATTGCAGTCTTTCAGTACCTTCAGGGAGCCTGCAAAGATGGAGACAGACTATTTACAAGACACGTAGTGACAGGATAAGGGGAAATGGCTTCAAACTGAAAGAAGCTAGGTTTAGATTAGATACTAGGAAAATTCTTCACTGTGAGAGTGGTGAGGTACTGAAACATGTTGCTCAGAGTAGTTTGTGAATGCTTCATGCCTGGAAGTGTTCAGGGCAATGTTGGATGGAGTTCTGAGCAAGCTGGTCTAGTGAGAAGCGTCCCTGCCCTTGCCCAGGGAACTTGGAACTACATGATCTTTATGGTCCCTTCCAACCCAAGCCATTTTATAATTCTGTGAAATTCATTACCTTCCTTATTCAGAAAAAGGAAAAAAACAAAACAAAACAACCAACCAACTAAAGATGTTTATGGATTCCAAGTCTCCATGTCTTCCATTTCTAAGCTTTTATTTAGACAGAGTTTGTGATCTTTGCTAGGCTTTGCTCCTGGAACAAAATGATAGCACCAGACTTCCTTAACGGAACATCAGGAGGGACTTTCTGAAATTCTGAATTGATTATATTAACTGTTCTCTTTTTCACAGTATTCTCACTGACAAGCAGAAGATTCCAATGTGAAGGTTGTCAGATGCTTTTGATTGAATATGCTATTTGGGAGCCAAAACACTTCAAAAACACATATTGCCTTTTCTTTCCCCAATCCTTTTCCCATCTTTTCCTATTCCTCTTCCCTTGCAAAACAGTTGCCTTTTTTTCAAAACAGTCCCTTTCAAAATATATTTACAAACAAGGATTTTTTTTTTTTTTAAATGGAAATTTATTCTTCCAGACGATGCATCTAGTATATTACAGAGACACTAGGTTTTACTTTTATTTATTTTCTTTGCTGAAAACCCATGGTTTTTCCCAATCATCCTCTACGTTTTCCACAGTATAGTTAGTGGTATTCTTTGATTTTTTCTATTTGTGAAGACTTTATTCCAAGGCTGCGTATTAGCAGAGCCTTAGACACTGTTGCCACACTGATGCTGTCTTTCCCAGTAGTAATTCTTGCATATCTGAGGCAAAAACCTTCTCCAGTCTTAGCAGTGTTTTAACCTATCCAGTATTTTTTATCAAACTTAAACATACATCACTATGGAATTTTAAATTCTATTCTGATTATGAAAGGATTTTTTTTTTTGTGTACATTGTCTCAACCTGTCTTATGATAGGTCATAATACAGAGTTAAAAAAAAAAAATTGTCCTTAAAAGATTACCTCTGTTAATTTTGTAGACATGACAAAAAAATCTGTCTTTTCTCCTCTGAGTTTAGAAAAAAGATGGGCTGAGGAATGAATCAGCAATATTAATACTCAAACATAAATGGGTGGAGAAGCAGCCTATCAAGAACTACTAAATTTGGCTCCTGAAAAGCTTGACAGCCCACAGTGCAGAGTTTGTTTTACCAGTTTATACTAACCTTACCTTACCTACTCATTCATTATGAAACACATAAAAATGCTAAAACTTTCTCCAGTCACTAATTTGGAGAATATAATATGCTTTAATTGTATTTAATTTTATCCTCAGTATGAGCATAGTAGGTTTTCTTACAACTTATTCTGTATATTCTTATTGAACTATTTTTAGAAATCTCTTGGTTTGTTTAATCTTAACAACTAAATTGGAAACTTTTTTAATATGTAAAATAGTACAGAAGCATGTACTTTTCAAACAATTTGAGTGGAATAAATTTACTTAATTTAGACAGGTAGGAATAGACTTACATATTTTATTCTGCAATATGTGATGCATTACTAGGAAGATATAAAAACACTGACTTAATTCTCATGTTTGTTTTTTTTAATGTAGAAGTGGTCCCAATGATTTTGTTAAAGTCACATCTAGTCATATTTAATTTTAACTCACACAGTGAGAAAAAAAATTCCAGGCTTTTTCATTGTCATTGTCACCTTAAAAGCTTCTAAATAACATTGAGACATTTATACTGTCCTTTTGACTTAAAAAAACAACTCCTTAAGGACATGGAGATTCACACAGTGTTTTTCAGAGAGCTACTGGAAAAAACCACTGAAATTAAGGCTGTTCCTGATAAAGAGACTCCTTCTTATATCAACATTTAAAAATAAAAGGGGAAAAATAAAGGGAAAATAATCAAACCTGAAATCCTAATTTCAATATTATAAAGAAACATAATTGCATTTTCATTATTAAAAAAGTATGTTTTGAGCTTATCTCCATTATGTCTGTTGAGCTACGGTCCATTATTTTTTCATGCTTTCACTACTTTGTGCTTTCTTCATTAGGTCAGGCAAATATTTTTGGTACTACTTGCCTAATTTCAATGTTTTCCAGTGCATCTCAGTGGATTCTTTTTTCTAAAGACCTAGAGTTAAATTAATAAAAAAGTACTATAAATAATATAAATGAGGTTTATAAATTACTGCTGCAGATGTTCAAACTATTTATAGTAGACGAAATATGCAAATGTTCAAGGAAAACTTGATTGGATAGATCAGTATCACCACTGAAGATACTGATTTTCTAAGGAAATCAAATGAACATGCACTGAATTATATTTTTATCCGAAGATTTTTGCATAGCTAAAATAGCATTGATATTGATTCACTTCACCATGGACAGAGAATACATTATTTTTTTATTACCTGATGCCAGAGGTTAAAGAGATGATTTAGCTGATTGAGCTTCACCTTTGGAGGGCACCAGTTTCAGAACATGAGGTACTTATTTATGAACAGTATTATAGAATGTACAAAACATCAAAACAATTATATAGATTTTATGCTTTTATTTTATTTGTCAGTTTCTAAACACTCAGACTTCTGAGAATGTTCTGACATTTGTATGACAGTT
Organism: Rhabdornis inornatus; assembly: GCA_013397075.1. Lineage (NCBI taxonomy): Eukaryota > Metazoa > Chordata > Aves > Passeriformes > Rhabdornithidae > Rhabdornis > Rhabdornis inornatus. The sequence continues at coordinate 3,862,902 of VWZS01007734.1, read as the reverse complement.
ATGAAGACTTGGCCTTCACTCTTTTGAGTTTTACCTGATGATACTGAAGGACTTGCTCAGCATAAAGAAACCTGCTAGGCAAAGGACTGAGAAATCAATCATTCTTTGGCCCTGCAGAAACCCATCCATGTATGGAAGAAACAGCCCAAACCAACAGACAATCTCATCTCCCACTGTTTCCATAAGCTATATCGTGTACTCGCTGTTTGTTTTCTTAACTGTTGACATTTCTCCACAGCTGCAAGCAGCCAATACCACAGGTACCTTCTACTTTGTTGCTGCCAGGAATGTAGTCTTTTATAAACACTGTCCCATTGCAAAAACTAAACAACAACAACAACAGAAACAAAAACAAACCCAAAAAACAGAAACAAAAACAAAACAAATAAAACCTCACACAAACCACAAAAAAAACCAAAAAAAACCCCAACAAAACAGGAAATAGAGCTCTTTCTCAATTAAAAAACTGTCAAATCCAAAATACTTGGCTTGTTAAATAAACATTTTTTTCCACTTTTCTCCAAAGAAATCTTTTCCCAAACCAGTAGGGGCAGGGGCTGCTTGAATTTGCTTTCTAGAGGGATGTCTTTGGAAGTTTCCTCCCCAATTTGCTCTAAACCAGGACACATTTTACTCAGCCAGAAGATATTATTATTGTTAAGAAAATGTATCTTAGAGTTCAACAGTTATAAAACTAGATTTGTCACTGTTAAAAAAAAAGGTAAGTACAGTCACTCAGTGTGTTACAGCTTCTAGGAACTGGTTAATTAGATTACATAGTTGAAGTGCTGAATTTTTTCTTAAGTCAATGCCATATATTAGCAATTAATTTATAACAGAAGGCTTAGAGTCAAGTTTCAACCCAACAATCAAACTACACAGCAACTGAAACACGGGAAAACATTTTGAAAGTCATTGACATAAATACGGTACTTAAAAGAAGAGGGTAAATTATGGGAAGAAAAATGCTAAATGTTGATGAGGATATTTTACTGTTCCTTGAGTTACATAAACTCTGGTTGTTTCAGTGGCGGTATTTATTTCCTAATGACGTGCACCTGCTAGATGCAGATCAATGAGTTGGTATGCCAGATTCATTTCATGTCTGTGCCAGGTTTAAGTTAAATTGATAAGAAAAATTCAGTCAGGATCACTGCCAAAGACCGAAGTTTTTAAATGTAATAGAAGCCTTATAAAGGTTGGCTAAGGCAGCTTTGATGACTTTACTTGCCTTGTCAGAATCAAGATAAAAGAAAAATCTGGATGTATGATTTGAACTTCATGAGGTTCCTTCCTTAAACCTTCTAAATTTTTGGAAGGACTCATCAGTAAATCCAGGCTGGGTATGCAACTGTCATCCTCAAAACAATTTGTCTTTTTTGCCTAGCCACTCAAAAATAACAAAGAATCAAAACATTAGCATACAGCTTTAAAAAAAAGCAAATGAAACCCACTGGAATGAATAATTTAAACCCATGTAATTTAGACATTCTACACTCCTAAAATGGTACTGCTTCAATTTCAGTATTAATAAAAGTGATGAGAGAATTAGCAGAGAACTTTATGTAAAGATCTTTCAACTTTTTCCAGACCCCCACACAGGCCAAGTTGATTGACACAAAAATGGTGAGGCCTATTCTTTTCTTGAAGACAGCTTTGTTTGAAGACCAATATCAATACTTATCTGAAATGAGCCCTAATTTTTGTTGGTGGTCGAAATGATACTTTCTAGAGAAAACCTCACTGAATTAATGTTTAACATAGTATTTTTAACACAGAAGCGTACAGAGGGCTGGAGACACAGAATATTTGGCATTCATGAAAGCTTCAGAAAATAAGTTTTCTCCTGTTCAACGCAGAATTTCTGCGTTGGAGGGTAGAGTTGAAGCATGCCTAAACTGCAAATAACCCCGTGGCAAATCAGAGGATTGGTCCATGTTGAAGTGTTCTTTATTACTCCAAATAGCCAACAGTCAGCATTGTGTGAAATCTTAAACTACCTCAGGCTTTAATGGGGACTTTGTCATTACAAATCCATAGAGTTTGGTAGATACAGCTACACCCTATGGTATACTCTGTGATGGTAAATAATTCCTTCTACCAGTTGTGCTCTCTTGGATACTAATAAAACTTTCAGCATTTATCTGAAATCCTAGGAATTTCTTTGTCAGAAGTGGGTATTATTTTTAATGAAAAATATTATTTCATGGACATTTTATAAGCTGTATAGAGAATAAGTGCAATTGGAAGTGGCAGGAATCAAAAGCTCTCCTATCTATCATAACAGCATGAGAAACACCTTTTGTAAGATACCATGGATAAGAAATAAGCAATATAATGAAATGACATGTCAGCTAAAAGATAGTTAACTAAATATACATTAGTGAAGACTAAAATCAATTGCTACTTATTCAGTTAAGCCTCTGAAAAGTGTTTTGTTCTGTATTTCCCTTCTTTTGATGTCTAACTTAATAAAGTTTTAGACAGTAGGCATATTACAATTAAATAAAAGCTAATATTTGATTGGTATTTTAGTATATTATCTGATTGCAGGGTTGATTCTCATAAGCCAGTAACAGGAAATCAAATACTGAAAGGGTCACAAAAATAGTTATCAAATATAACTCAGTTTCACCTTGACTGCTGGGTGAGGAAGAAAGCAATAGAAAACATTGGGAAAAGTTCCAGAGGATTTTAAGATATTATTGAAGTAATAGCCTGAGCAAACATAATTTGATTAGAGCCATTCACCACAGCTTTAAGAGGGGAAACTCATGCTCAAGCAAATTAAAAGGTCTTCAAAGATGTTATTGTCATGAAATTCTGAGTGACTTGAAGTGGTGGTAATGGGATATGGGCCTGTTCACCTCGGGGTCATTATTTCAAATTTAGCCAAGATCAACAGCAACCAAAGCTTGTCAGTATCTTATGGCTAAGTGACCTGTGTGAAATAAGCTGAGGATCTCCTTTGTGCTCTTATTGGACACTAGGCCACATCAAAAAGGCACGGTCACAACGAGTGTTGCTGTTGTCAACCATAACAGCAATGAAGGGGCTGCATGGGCATGCAAACTGCACACCCCTCTGGACTGAGGAGGTGAGCTTTCCAGGTCAGGGATGATATATGCTGAGAGACATTTCTAGCAACGGTACCTGTACAGGTATGTGAACAACCTAGAGCAAGCACTATATGCAAACAAGAAATTTAAAAAAAGAAAATCAAAAACAAACAAAACAAAGAAACAAAAAACCCCAAACCAAACCAACTAAAAACCCAACCCCCAGCCCAAAAAAACCAAACTGAAACAACGGAAAAAGAAGAAAACATTAAAAAAGAAAAAAAAGAGACACACAGCTAAAATATTGTACTTCTTTTAGTTTGAGTATATAAATAATTTCACAAAAGAATTTTGCAGAGGGTTTAGTCTTAGGGGCATTTGTCATCAAGGCATAAAGGGCATAGTTTATTTCATTCAATACATGTATCTGAGGTGTCAATAAAATGCAACCTATATGTATGTAAAAGAGCAAAATCCATTTTAAATTTATTGGATAGTATAAATTCCACAGGTATGTGTTAGTAGAAAACTATTAATGAGTTGAGTTTATTTATTTCAAGTTTGGAAGATACTAATCAAGGATAGCCATCTGAGATGCCAGAAACACAAACCAATGCTGAGAACATGTTTTGCCTAAAGGCTGATGCCTTATATGACTTTGTTGGGTACTCCATACTTGTTTTTTTCTTTTTAATTACTCACCCATCAGTTCAGCTTAAGATTCTGCCTGCACAGCTTTGTCATAATATTCTGAAGATATCTGAATATCTTATATTCAAGTATAAGAATTCTCCCTAAAAAATAAAGTGATCACTTCACTTGTCTTACCTCCAGACTTCAAGCCATACTTCCTAATCTATAATGACAGATTGAGCTATGACTAAAGAAAAAGTCTCCTCACTATTTCTGCCCACAGGGACTTTCCCCAAAAGAAATTAATCCCAAGTGCCTGTAGATGCCTTCTGAGGCAGGCACTTACACATTCCACTTGCCATTCAGTATTATACTGAATATCACCTGGCAATGGAAACCTCCTAGCCAACATGTAGTACAGAAGCACTAAATTCATCCACACATGATCATTGAAAAAGTAGAAATGCTTTATACATACAAGAGCAGATTTCATGAAGAGGATAGCTAAGAGAGCTTGTGTAGGTTAGAAATTACCTAATGCTGACTGTATGTTAAATGAGATGGATAAAAAAATCCAGTTAATAGAAACTTTAGAAAGCACTGGAAAATCAAATAATAGAAAAAAAACCCTTTTGCTTTAGCTCTTATCTCAACCTGATTTTTCTAGCTTTACTCTTCTAATTGTCTTCCTGATCCTGCTGGTGGGGGAATGAACAAACAGCTTTGTGGGTCTTGGTCCTTGGCTGGACAACATGCTGTTTTATATAAAAGTAAAGCATCCATTATTTTAATGGTTTTACCTGAAAACTTATAATGTTTAATATTCTGTTATTCTGTTCTCCCATAAATTCAGTACTCCATGTTATAACAAACTTACTAGTTCAATTTTTAACACTGCACCTTATCCCTGGATCCTACTTGTTTATGTATGTTATACATGGGTACCTACAAGCAAGGAAAGATAAAATTAAAAAACCTCAAAAGTTAGTAATTGGTGTATTTAGCAATGATACAGAAGCCTTGAAAAGGCAATGATTCATCCACTGCTGGCCATAGCATATAAGGGCTAATGTTAAATATCTTTTTGTCATTCAAATTGACATGGTAGTAAATGAAAGAATTTTCTTTTTTGCTATTTATTTATATTTGGCTGCATAGTCAATGGAATGTCTGCTTAAAAACAAAGAACCTTTCACTAATGCTTACTTTTTTGCCTCATTTATCTTACATACTATCAACAAGGATCAGCTTTCCCTCTGCAAAGAAAGCCTAAATGCTTATCACCCAGATGATATGCAAGAAAAAGCTCTGAATTTGTGGGCAAATGCTTATCTGTGGCATGCAGAAACACATGAAATATCAGAAAAGAAATGCATCAACATGAATGTCAGTGAGAAGGGAAACAGGACCTGTCACTTTGATTAACAGATCACCTGACAGAACTCCTTCCTGTGCATGGAGAACAAATATATAACTCTGGCAACCAGTCAGAGTTGCTGTTTTCTCAAGTCACAGTTATTAATTGCATTGTAATCTTTGTTGCACCTCAGTTTGGTTATCCTATAGCACATAAGACTGAAGGCCAGACTTCTTTGTTTATATTTGCTCTGTATCAAGTATATTAGACCTGTTTCTTCTTAGATGAGAGATTAGCTTTCCAAAACTGTTTCTACCATTCCTTTAATGACCCTTTTTGCTAGTATATTCTATGAGTGGTTTTACATAATGGATTTTCCAGAACTATCAAGATCATTTTTTTGTCTGTCTTCTTGTTTTGTGAAATAACCTGGTGTATGCAAATGACAGATTTCTCCTGTCAGGGTGACTGCAAGTCAGGAACTGTACACGTATCTAAAAAACCATGAAATATCACTATATTTAAGATGTTATTCTAGTTAATTCATATTTAATACACTTTCCCAGCCATTATATTCTGAATGCAGCTCAATTACACCCCAAATGGGTAAGTAACAGTAAAATGGCACCATCAGAAACTCATAGTCTCATCCAGTGTCACAGTGACTTAAATGAAACACAGTCCAAGTGTGTCTTCCTATCCTGCTGTTACACACCACTGAATATTCTATCCATCCTGACATTTAGATTAGTTCAACATAGTCCTTGCTTTCAATAAAAGCTTCCAGGAAACATAACAAACTATTTCATTCTCACTGCTATGTTTCAATTTCACTTCCCTCTCCACCTCCTGCAATCATGGCAGTAAGGAACAGAAAGAATCAAAAGGTACTGGCATCCAAGGATTTCAAATGTGGGACTAACACTGGTTACCAACTGCTCAGGCTTATTTAAGTGTGTTCAGGTTTTGGTAAGGAAAATAACAGACCATACATGATTTAACTATTCCCCACAGTGGTCATCAAGTTTAATAATTTTCTAACTCATGGCTTTTAGAAGGAATATAAAACCAGATTTCTACTCTCCCCATTCAAAATATAAGCAGATTGCAGTCAGACTGACATTTGGGTATTCCACACTGAGTACCCAAACTATTATTTCTGCTCTGCACTTAAAACTCTGCAGGAAGCCTACAAAAAAAGTGTCTTTAAGATCATGGAGGCAATTATCATTGGTTTAACTAAAAGCATTACATTGTGATTCATAAAGTTTCATCGTAATCTAGTGTTGAAATTATACTGCACAGAATATCTTCATTGAGATATAATTTCATGGAACACTTTGTTTCTCACCTTTGACTTTCACTGCCCCATCAGATTACTTCCTCACCCATAATTTCTGAGATGTGTTAGGCAGCATATAATGGCTTGGGGAAAATGCATGTTGCTTTTTGTGTCCTTTCAGGCTATTAATCATTAGTAACCTTGTATTCAGAGTTAGTTCATTAAATATGTATGCTTTTTGGTAATCTGATGCCTAATATATATTACAAACATGGTGCACTAACAGCAATTATATTCTCTCTAATGGGTTTTGTAATTGTAGTACCATGTTGGAGAAGCCTGTGAAGTCTGAAATTCTAAGTGTCTGTTAAAGAGATTCTGCTAAATGATAGCTCAGTAATGAACACAGGGACAAAAGTATTACTTTGAAAAATGATAGGATAAACTGTTTAAGGAACTGAATTATTGAGATTCATCTTTATTTCAATCTGATGAAGAACTAAGTGATGAAGAGGCAAAAAGCAAATCACAAATACTGTAAAATATCAGGGTACTATGTCATCATTCAGTTCACATGTCCACATTGCTCTAAACCAAGACTGCTTCGAACTTTATAAGGTTTTTTTGTTTGGGAGTTGGTTGTTTTTTTAGTTAGTTTGGTTGTTTTATTCCCAGGTGAAATGATCTTTTTGAGAGCTAGGTAATTGAGGACTAGCAGTATCTTCTTGGTGGAGATAGCAACAGATTTTCCATGTTCTACAAATAAAATAGATCATGAATATTTGACCAAAAAATTTGAATAATAGGAAAACTGTCATCTCAAGTATCTTTAACATATTTATCTTATGCTAGTAAGCCTGCAAAAATAAGGATAATATTGTATTACTAACGGAAAAAATATAGAACAAAAAATAACTATATTCCTGTATTTATGGCACTTTTCCCTCTGCGTTTGAATGAATTTGCAGAGTATATGATGAATTGTCAGCAAATAATTGACATGCTTTAGATCTGATACAGAAAATTTATCTGGATTGTAGCTAGAAGTAGTAAGTTGTGTTGTTTAGGTGCATAACAAAGTTTGGCTCTGATTATAACCTAATTGAAAAAATATTTATTAACAAGTAGGGTTATAAGAATACTCTTTTTCCAGTTACAAGGGTTTTTCAATATATTTACTGATAACATTCAGAAATATCACTGGCATAAAGTAAGGTTGGTTGAATATGAGGTGTGCTGATTACAGAATTTACAAGTCATTACAAGTGGGGAGTGGCTCTGAGATTCCAAAAGATATTCTGGCATCTAATATCTTACATTTTTGTGGTGTAAGAAAATCTTTAAGGTCCTTGCTAGACACAAGACCCCAACATCTTCCCTCCTGGAGCTGTCTCGGGGGAGCCTCCAACCCCTTGAACCACTATCATCTGCAGCAGCTCTCTGGAGCATCTTTTGAATGGAAGGGTGTTATTACCTACATAGGGATGAGACACATTATGGGATGCATGGTAAAAAATATTTTGAGGTGGTGTAATGCTTATTTGGGTATGTTTAGGAGATGAACAAAACATGGGGTAATAACAGTATCAAGGTGGGTTAGGAAGGCAGATGTGGTCAAACAGAGATGAGCTAAGAGAACAGAGTGCATGAAGACAGGTGGCAGCTAAGGACACTTGTCTGGCCATATCCAAATATTGGTGTTGTGCCTTTCAGGAAAACCTTCTCAGCCTGACTCCTGGTTCAGCCCAGGGACATGGAGATGTTGCAGCCATGCCTCTCCTTGTTGAATTCAGCAAATCCCTTATAGATCTGAGCCCTCAGACCGAGTTTGGTTTTCTTAGAAGAATATGTCATTTGTAGAAAGGGCTAGCTCCCTTCAGCTTGCAGGTGGTCATCAGCCCCTCATCCCAATAAATTGATATTTAATTATTTGATTGAACATGCTATGAATCCTCAGGACTTAATTTTATATTATTTGGAATTTTTTTTCCACACAATATGTAAATGTTTATATCAGTATTTACTAAGACCTGGTTTTGTCCATCAAGAAAGACTCAGTGGAGTCGGAGAAGCTACAGAGAAGTGCAACATATAAGGCAACAGAACACCTACATTTTAAGGAGAATTTGAAAAGGCTAGGACACTAATTTGAAAAGCAGAAGGCTAATTAGTAAGATTTCAAAAGACCTGGAAGTTAGTGGATAAGATGATACAGAACAGTTATTTGCCAAATCCCATGCTAATAAGCACAGGGGGCTGTCACTGAAGCTAGTACAAGATAAAAATTTTAAAAATACTTAAAACATGAGGCAATACAATTCTGGAATTTATTGCTACAGTAATTTGTGGGTGAAAATTATATAATCAGGTTTTAAAGTGGTCTAGACAAATTCACAGATAACAAGTCCAGAGATAGGTACTAAAGTGAATGCATAGGAATGTACCCTACAACATCCTTAATTTAATGATTGTGGATAATAGAATTTACAAGGGAAATAGACTGCTGTAGCCAGACTGGTATTCTAGTTTTAAATGACATATCCTACCAACACTTCTGAAAGAAGGACTAAATATATGGTCCCACATCAGGAACATTTCTTGCATTCTTATTTATATGCACTTCCATCAGTTTCAAGAGCCTATTTTCTTAAGTTTTACACACATGAATTTCTGAAATTTATGATTGAAGGTCCGCCTGCTGCAGTTTTCCACTGAATATGTACTTTTGCAGACAGTTTATCTAATTTTTACTGTCACACCAGTGTAGTAAAAACAATAACAGGTTTATGGCTTCAGACTGGTAAAAACTGAAGAAAGATGAAATGGTAATTAAAGAAATATGTTCCAAAAAGAAATTATAGTGACAACTAATCAACTTAGCATTAACAGAATGAATAAAATATCAGAACAGGAAATACTGGTTAAAACCACAATCTTAAAATATAACATTAAGAGTGCTTTAGGCATTTGTTAGGAAGTACCCAGGTACAGTCAATAGACATTATATTTTTAGAAGATTCTTTAGCACAAGTCAATAGAAGTATCTGGTTAGATCTCACTGTTTAAAGAAAGCTCTGTTGCTAGGTCTAATAGTTAGAGAGTATTCTGTTTCCTCAGACCACAAAATAAAACACTTTACAGTTCATCATTTCTATAGGAGAACACTGTCCCTTCAGAAAAGTGAGAATTTATAGTAAACATAAAGAAAAAATTAGAAAGATTGCTCTTCCATGACCCTGAGCAAAATAATAAAATAATAATAATAACTTTTTAGAGAGAAATTCCTCCATCAATCTATAAAACTTGTTAACTGGCAAAGATGTTACTAAGAACTGATGGAATAAAAATATCTTTTCCTTCATATTGGTTTTGCTCATCCCAGAATTTATTGCATTTTTAGTTGAAAAGAGGGCTGAGTAAAATGTCCAGATAGCTAATAATAGGCATGCTTTTTTCAGTTCAGGTATGAAGAAAAATAATAAATCTATCTGCTACCCACCCATGAAAATAATACTAGAAAGACAAGTTGTAACGTTATAGACCTGGTGATTCAATACTTATAACTCTTTTATCTGAAGATCACCCTCATGTTACCCATTTCTCTAAAGAGATCTTATTTAAAGCAAATGACAACCAGTGAGATATTTTTAAAATAAATACATTATTAAAACCTCCAAACATTAAATATTTAGAAAATAGTTGTATGCTGTGAGACATTGGTATGCAAGGCATAATTGTCTCAGCTCTCAGCCTGGGCAACTTTTTAACAAACTGCAGTGTAGTGTTTCTGGTACTACTGCTGGAATATTTAAAGCAAAAGCTTTAAGCTCACGATATGGAATGTGTCCTCTTGAGTATAAGGCAAGATTTAAAACTGTAAGGGATACTTTTCATCAGTGTTGATTGCCAATTTTTCCCAATATTCAGAGACTCTAAAATTAAATACATAGATAATTTACGTTGAATGCTCTAGAAATTCTCTCTAACCTGAGTGCAGTCTGGAAAACTTAGGCATTACTGCCTGCTGTGTGTGCAGAATCTAAATTAAATATTTAAATCCATTGTCTGAACCTGCAGGTGCAAAGTGGTGTGTAAAATCAGTAACTGTCCCAAAAATCACTCCGAAAAATAAATGCCCAGTTTAAATAATCAGAACTAATAACACTGTTACATCTGTAACTTCTCTGATTTCATGATTGCTGTAAAGATGTTTTGAATGCATCTATTTCTATGCAAATTCAGTGTGAATATGTCTGTTTATATGCAAATAAAATAGAAGAAAAGGGATTTTTTTAAAGATGATTCACATCTTAAATGTAACAACTAAAATACACAGTAATATCTTTGTTCTTTTGGTGTAATTGCTATAATTTCTTTGAAAATTTCCATCCATCTCCAATTGGTGCCGGGCATATTTTAAATAATAGAATCTGTTAACATAAAATTAAGGATAGCATCAGAAGCTTACAAGCAAAGTTCTTTGCAAAACCATCAAAAATAGTGAAAAATATAGGGTAGAAGTTCAGAGTTACAGGCAAAATTAACATTTCAAAGCAAGAAAATATAAAGTTAAGGGTTAAAGTTATATATAGTATATATATAAAATATGAAGTTAAAGTTAACCCTCTCTCCTTAGACATCACACTCATATTCTTCTTTTTTCCTCTTTACATGTGAGAGGAAGAGACTTGATTGTTGAGTCTAGTTTTCCTGAAGGAAATTTAAAAACATTAAACTCATAAACTGAATGTTCACTTTTGCAGATTAATGATAAGCATATATCCCAGAAACTATAGTTTTGACATAGTTTTTATGCCCAAAATCTATGTCTGTATTCTGTGAATTGCGCCATTATTTTACACTACTGATAGCATATTATTCTTAAACAGCTCTGGAATCTCAGGCACTCTTTGGAACTAGGCAGTGAAGTCCAATTTATCTTCAGGCAAATGCTTCTGTAAAGGAAATTCAGCAATGTGAATGTGTGAATGTGTTATCTCCATGCTTAAGTACTCAGTTGGACTTCATGTGTACAGGAATTTTTTATCGTCCAGGACAAATCCTGTGAGAGCAATATGATTCTGAAAAACAGAATGAGACTAAAAGGATGTGATTCTTTTCACTTCAGACATTTAGAAGACCTCTAAGCCTGGACACTTTTTATACCAAATGATTCACCTCCAGAGATTAAACCATCCTCTAGTTCTTAAAAGAGTCATGTCTGATGGACTGAATTAGTGAATTTCTGCTCAAAGAGGCTCCAGCTCAGTTGAGGGTCTTGTTAAGTCAGGTCAAATTCTTCAGACAGCCAAGGGTGGAATGTTTGGTAATACTCAGAGTGAATGCTTTTATGGTGTCTGATTAGACTTTGTGTCCATTGCTTTTTCTCCAAGCAGAATGTACTTTCAGCAGAGCCTGGTTCCATCTTCATTAGGTAGTTCAAGAGAGAAGAAAGATGTCCTCTTCTTTTACCGTACTATGAGTGAATAGAGTCTTAGACAAAACATGTATTGGAATAGATTTATTTATTTATATACATTTAAAGCTTCTATGGTAACCTTCTTTTGAGGCCCTGATCTCTCACTGGAGTGCATTCATAGCCTCTTTTATGTCCAGCCTATTATATGTGTGAACCAGTACCTTGCTTTTTGAGGTTAAGATCTCTCATAAAACATATTTACAGGCTTTACTCTAGTGGTATGTTAATTGTCTCTCGTATTTTCAGGTAGAAAAAGAACATGCCTTCATGAAGATCTTGGATACTACTGGCTTCACATTACTAACAGTAGTACTGATTGATGTCTTTCCTAGAAACTGATTTATCTACAGGTTAAACTTGAAATAGAAACTTCATTGTTTTGATTATAAAATCATCATGTACCAAAGTTCTGATGAAAATAGATTTACCTTTTGGGTGAAGGAAAAAAAAAAAAGAAAATAATTTTAACACGGTTCCCTTTTAAACACAAAATCATGACTCTGAGAATTTCAGCTTCATATTAATTCCTTATTAGGTAAGTATTATGACTTCTCCAATTACTTATTCGCAAACTACTTATCTAATAATTTATCAGCAGGAACTAATTAACTACCCCACACTATACCATTTCATTTAGGCTAGAAAAATAGACATTAAATTGAAAGTCATCCATACAGTAGATGCTCAAAGTATGAGTGAAAACTTAAGCTTGGAGCTGCTATGACACACAAACTCAGTAAATAAATTACTTATTTTAAATACTCTACTGACTATCATAGAGCAGACTGAGAAACACTGAAATTGCCTCTTTCTTCCAATATTCCACTTACTCTAATGCATTGTCTCAGTGTTATATTGATATAAAGATGTTTGAAAATGGTGTCTGTAATCTGCATTTTTGATCTGTTTAAAGAGCTGCTGGCTTCAGCAGAACATTAATGCAAATCTAATGTACCTGCTGGTATGATTAGCTGAATCAAATGATGGCATTTAAGTAACACCTAAATAATCTTAATTAGGATCTTCAGCTCATCTTAGCACTTGGAACTCTACAGATGGATAGTCTTAATTATCAGCCTTTTGATTAGGATAACAGCTCTAATCAAGATGATGTGGTTCTGATAGACAGCATATCAGTAAATTAATGACTGTTGTTAAAAGGAAAACATAAGTGAAAAACAAGAGCTGTCTGCTATCAGGAACCTGGTAAAAGAATAAAGTCTACAGTATGTGAAGAAATTAGTGCTCTGTGGGACGAACATAAGTATTCACATTTGGTATGTGTGGAATTGAGCCAATAACGCCTACCCTCAGTTTCTCCCCTTCTACCCCCCCTGGACTAAATATGGGTATGTTCCCTCTTGCATAGGCACAAATCATAAGTAATGAAAATTAGTTTATAAACATTCCTTTTTGTCATCTTGTGCTTTTATGAATGTCCGATGGACACAGAGCATATTAACCAAACGTCGATGAATAGGTTCCAATATGTAGGCAAAAGTAACAAATGGCTTTTCAGTGTTGTTAGTGGATGCTGTTCATTTGAAATAGAGGCTATAAATTTAAAAGTATTGCTAAATCACTAGAAACACAAAAACACACATGAAAATGCAACACTTTCTAGCAGCCAACTTGCATGGTGTAACATCTGCTTCTGTGATGTTTTATCATTCACTGCTGGAAAATAAATGTGTTAGACTAATTAGGATACCATGGTAGAATATGATAAAGTGTTTGTTAACATTATCCAGATATTGAATTTATTAGTTAAGTGTTTAAAACAGCCTCCATTTCATTCTAATTATTGCAATGGTACATTTTATTTATATATCAGTAGGTGTTTGTAGAAGTTATTTTGTATTAGCAAATGAAGGGCGTTAAAACATCAGCTGTTTCTGCCTAGTCCAGATCATTATACGGAATAATTTCTTGCTTCCTGATGACAGTATGACCTATAGGAAAAAAATTGTTTTCAACTTTAAATGAGTATCTTTGGGCTTACTTTTCAATACGTCCTTACTGGAATAAACAAACTTCATCACTATAGTAAAATGAAAGGAAAAAAAACCAAAAAACATAAAACAAAAAAACAAAAAACAAAACAAAACAAAAAAAAAACCAAACCAAATCAAACCAAACCAAACCAAACAAACAAACAAAAAAACAACCAAACCAAATCAAACCAAACCAAACCAAACAAACAAACAAAAAAACAACCAAACCAAATCAAACCAAACCAAACCAAACAAACAAACAAAAAAACAACCAAACCAAATCAAACCAAACCAAACCAAGAAACATCCTAAAACACAGAAAACCAACTCGACTTGAAGAGAAATAACTTAAGGAATGTAGAAAGTACTATCTGGAGGTGAAAAACAGATATATTTTGGGGAAAGAAATAAGCAGGAGGAGAAAAGTAGCTGACACCTAAAATAACAAACAGTATAAGAGTAGCTTTTGTACAACATCTTGTCAATGTGCTCTTTGAATATTCAAAGAATTTTGGAAGAGAAGGCCTAAGGGTTTTCACTTCCACACTTTGCTTCCAGGGAACCCTGGCAAATCCATGCTACTCCTATAAACACTTAATGTGGAAACCAGATGTTCTATAGAGAATATTTAATCTATGATCAAACTAACCCTCCATGCCATGAGAGTTAATAGGTTTGTCTGATTAGGACTGTCTATAGGATCAGATGACCTGAGAAATGTTAGTTTTGGACACATGAAGAGGGATGTTTTGAGGAGCAAGGGGCAGTCATAAATACTTTTGAGATGTAAAAAGAAAAGAATTTTAAAACATTGGTGTTAGCACTCTTCACAAAATCATCTTTGGAGGATATATTAATGAAGACTCACCATTTTCCTGATTATATCACCTGACAATCAGTCAGGTCACACACTGCAAGACCTCCCTCTGAAAGTGGAGGAGAGCAATGAGACTAAGACTGCTCAGAGAGTGTTAATACTAGTGATGCAGGATTTCCATTTTAAATATGAAATAAATATGAAATTTTTTGTATGAAATACCAGGTCAAAGAGTCCAATACAAACAGTATTCATGATAAGCACTATATTCGGTTAAGATAAAACTCTCCCCAAAATATTATGCTTTGTGTAATTTCATTCAGCTCTTGATTCTCCTCAAAACTTCTCCCCATCGAATTTACAGTTATTAGAGATAAATGTTCTAAAGGAAAATTTTGGGCTTAAATTCTCCAATTATGCTGTCAAGTGGGATATAATCAAAGGTATATCTTTCTTCTAAAAAAGTTCTAAGACATTTAAACACAAGACAATTTGTAACAGATTTAGAGGAATGTGAATGTTGAAAAAATGCAAATAAAGTCAGATTTGGAGCCTCAATACACATATGATTTTAGTACAAGCAAAGTATGCTTACTGTCTGCCTGTCTTCCATTTTAAGTGTGCTACTAACTTTGGCCACTGCATGTTTTTTTACAGTTTTGATACAAATTATAGCCTTAAGCATTTACAAAAAGAGAATAATAGAAGAGACCAAAAATGTTTATAATAAAATATTTCTTCATTTCTTGTATGCATACTTTTAAATATATTAGTCGGCTATATATGTAATTTCTAAAAAAAAGTATGTTACCTTTCCCACTTGTCCCCAAATCCCTCGTGTTTCAGAAAAACAAGATCCAGAATCAAGCAATACATAAAAGGTAATACCTTGATAATCCTTCATCCATCCTCACCAACCTAGTAAAGCCTGCATTTAAAAAGGTAATATATGTTGAATAGAATAAGCACAAATATGTAGCTTATTAAATCAGGCATTTAATATAATCTAAAATATATTTATTTTATACTACCTGCAATCTATCTGTTTAAATTAATTGATATTTAATAAACACTTGCATAGTGCTTGCTATAACATCAGTTAAACGCTGATCTGCAAGTAAATAAACATTACCAATTTATATTTATAATATAGGGCCCTGATCCTTCACGTGGAACCACACTGATGGATTCTGGTACCACACTGGCCCCAGTAGGACACTCTGGAAAACACAGGAGGTCTCACAGAAGTCCAAAGGAAACAACAACAAAAAATTTATCTAGTATGTTTTTGCTTGAGAGGTTTTGTCTGTTCTTCTTTGAGACCTTTCATAAACTCCATTACCTGTCATGTGGTGTCCAACACCCTGTGAACAAAAGCTGAAATACTGCAGGCTGGATCCACACAGACTACAAACTTTGCCTTCTGACACCTCTGTGGGCACACAGGTACACAGCAAGTGTGGCCGTGGTCTCAGATGTCTCTTTCTGAGTATGGACTGTGTTTCCACCTACAATTTAATGTTTGCATTCACAACCAGCCCTGAAGGACTTTGCTGACTCTTTAGAAGACTGCTTTCTCTTCAACTTTGGTGTTATTTCATTTACTTAAAGGAAATAAGCTCTAGTGTGTTTTAAATGATATAAAAATCTTTTAAATAATGATATTTTGTATACTGAAAGACTGAAATGGGGATGGGCTTGGGAGGATAGGGAAGAAGGAAAAAGAAAGGGCACGACATAACAAGACCCTGAATGGCATTTGATATTGAAATTGCTCATCAGGTGCCATGGTCCTAATTGGCCTCTATCTATGACTTTTCCATTTAAAATTATATGCTTCCCTGAAGTAGATTATGGCTATCAGTTAATGACAACAATGACATTTCCAACTGAGATCTGGATCAGTGTCATTTCTGAGTGAAGTCTTAAAATTCACACTCCTCAAAAAAGCCTAAAACCATTCAATGTTTTAAGAGATGAGTTTTTAGTTTTCTTTCATTTTTCTCACTTACTTACACTTCTGCTTGTTGTTGATAGAAATTATCTGATTCAACATGTTTATGCCAGAAAGTTAAACCCATGAAATGTTAATGCCACATGATGTTAACAGGGATGTAGGAATTAACTACTCTAAGAAGTTGTGGAAGTGATTTCTTGGTTGTCTTTCCTCTAGAAGACTACAGTATTTTCATTTATTTTCCATTCAGGTTTTTACCACAGAATTGGATAATTAAGTGCCAATTTAAGACATATTAAGCAGGGAAAATTAAATTGAATTTAGCATGCAAGATGTGAAAATACTTCTAAAATATATTTGGAACGTGGTAATGGTGCTTGATTTCTTGGATTAGATATTTTGTATGGGCAATGTATGCTGACATGATGCCTAAAAAGTAGGCAGATAATTTTATCATTATCTTAATAATTTTATTTTTTTTATTGGAGTATTTGATAATGTCTCTTTATGTAGAGTAAATGTACTGTGGCTGAAATGTTTCAGAAGTTTATCTATACATTCAGGTGATCTGGTAGCTACTGCTAGATACTGTCAAGTAGGTTACATTTGAAATATATTTCACTGAATTTTAAAAATATTTTGATCACACAGCACTGTAAGCACAAAAATATATATCTAAGAAAAATCTCACGATGGCTAAATCTCATAAAGATCCTTTTGATCCACTGACTCCTACATATCTTTTTTTTTTTTTTTTCTGGAAGAAAGGGACAAAAGCCTGAGGTATGGCAATACTAAACATATTCAGTAGGGCAGGTACACCAGGCTTCTTTCGACGTAGTTCCAGTGCACCAGCGAGAAAGGCTTGGAATGGTACTCAGTGTGAGACACCTGCAATCACATGTAGGCACCCACCTTGATCCTCAACCATTCTTTTTCCCCAGCTTGTATTTCACATCAAGGAAGAAAAGAAGATGTCTCTCCTGTTACGTATAGAAATTCTTCACAGTCCCACTGTTGACTAAGATTAGTTGAGGCCAGACCTGAACTATTCATATGAAATCATGAACAATTGTCCAAAGTGAAAAGATATTCCACTGCTATAACTACATAATATGCCATATAATAACATATTCTGTTAATCTGATAATAATAACAATGACAATGAAAACATTAAAATAATAGTCATGAGTATGACAATAAGTAACAGCTCTAGGCTTGATACTCTACTGACTGAACTAACTTCAGATAACTGAAATGTGCATCTGGCCAAAAGCAAAATTGCATTTCAAGGGAGGAGGGTAGTGACTGTGTGTGAGTGGGTGTGCAATCATGCATTTTATTTTCTTTGTATTGCAAACAAGTCCTACATTTTATTTTGTATGTGTACACATTGTTAGCACACACACAAACGCACACATATATATATAAAAAATATATATGATATATATGCACATACGCAAACACATTCCACTTACTTATCTTACTATTTAGCAAGACCCTCTACTCCAAATTCCAAATAGCCAAATAGTCACAAATGTTTAAACTCATCCTTATCCTGTAATATGCATCAATTTTCTTTTCCTATCTGGTGCATTAGTTTTCTTTTCTTATCAGGCATAATAGAAAACAAGATTCAGATGCCTGTTTTGTACATGATGGAAAAAGAAGTTGAATTTTATTCAACTAGGCATGAATCTTTGATCTGTGAATGGATGAAACAGCTCAAAAACAATTCTAATGGAAGTTTTATTAAACCCCAAATTTACTTTTTTTTTTCTGTCAAACTGAATTTTTTGGCTTCAATGTATTAACATTTTCAAAAAAAAATCAATCGAATAACCAAAAAAAATCAACCTTGTGTTGAAAATCATAGGTGTTGCAATATAAAGATTTTTTTGTACCTTTAAGAACTGAACATTTATTGGTTGTGTCTAGTAATAAGTCAAACTGCTCATCTTAAACTAATTTAAAAATTACCTATTTCAATGTAGTTAGAATAATGAGGATGGACATACCTGATATTGACTTTCATAATTTTCTTTCCATTTGTAAGCTGCTGACGATATCTCTATCCTTTAAATTCAAAATCATTAAAATATTTGAAAAAACTTTTCTAGAAAATAAGTTGATATCTATAGAACATTAAATTACTTTTTCAAATTTTTAACTCATACAGACTAAGCTATTTATAAATGCATACTTAAATCAGAAAAAAAAAAAAACAACCAAAAACAAAGCCCACAAACATTATTTTCTTGCTGAAGGTTTTACCTTCAAAGCTATATACTTAGTTTAAGTACTCCAAGTGTTACTAATTTCAGGGAAAACTGATTCTGAACTTCAGATATTGGAAAATTAATCTTGGGCAAACAAGGCTTGACACTAATTGGTTACAATGATTATGATAACAAACTATTAAAGAGGAGATTCAGGGTGTCAATCGTCAACCAGCCGGTTGTATCAACAACTAAATGCTTATTTAATCAAGTTGTAGAAGGTAATCGTAGCAGGGTTCAAGTTTATTTTGCTTCCTTAGGTTTTTGTGAACAGTGGAAGCAAGGAAGGAAGGATGGAGGAGAGAGGAATATGTAACAGGACATAACAGGACATATTTGATGTAAAAAAACAGATTTTAATGAAATTACAAACTAAAGATTTAACTGACATAGACTGGAAGTGTGCAAATGGCCTCAGAAATGAATATACATGCTCAAGGTATGTAACTTCTGAATTTTGATGGAATCATACTATGACTACAATATGAGTGAGACATTTCCCACTTTGGTTTTACTGTATTTTAGCTATTGCTGAAAAACCCACCTGAAAGAGATATTTTTTAGTAAATTAATAATATTTCAGTCTGGTTTTAAATTCTTCAAAGCTGACTTTGCCTCACATGAGTTATAGATATAGCTAGAGAATATTTGTGTTCATGAAGTTGAGAAAATAGAGATATATACCAAAGCTAAAATTAGTGGTTGGTTGCTTGCTTTGGTTTGGGGGTTTTGTTGGTAGTTGTTTACTTGTTGTGTGATTTTCCTATAAGGTCTGAATAAGGTAAACTTAGAGATCACAACATTATTTTTTCTGTTGAAATAAGGAAAAGAATTACTTAATTTCTTCCACTTTGTTTTGTTTTCTGTACGATGCAGTTTGAAAACCAAGCATACCACTTAAAGATAGTCTGAAATACCCAAGCCCATTATTTTGTGACTTATTTTAAGGCAAAAAATACAAATAGAAGAGGTGAAATAAACAAAAATATGTGAACCAACATTCAGATGAAAGAGCCTTTCTTAAAGATAAGGTAACAGGCAAATTTTTCCTTATACAGAAAAAAAAAATTTCTTCTGATCTCAGGAAATTCCTTTTCTGATAATAAAAGTGGCACAATGATAATAAAGTCCTTTTGAACATCTGACAAAATTTGTTGTTTTCAGTAGAAATTATTAGTTTGATATACTATTTTAAGATAGGAGACAGAATTATTAATGTCTTTTGTCTAGTTTATGATCAAAATTATAAACAGTTACATGTTTTGAAAGTATATGAGTACAAGTACAGAATAGAAGCATTATGAAAGCTGGGAAAAGAAATGCATACAAATTTATCCTTATTTAACATAGCTGTTCTTTCTCTATCTCGAAAAGAATCATATCTGTTTATGTGTTTAGATCTGCAAATGCAATTTGAAAGCTTTCTTTAGTGATGATAATGGTAGCACTTCTGGTGGTTGACATCACCACATCCTAAACCTAGCATAAGTAGGACTAATTTAGAATCCCACTATGTGAAATAGCATCAATATTGCTATATTGTTTTTTAAGAGAAATAAAAGAATTACACTATTTTCTTGAATATATATATATATATATATATATATATGTATATATATATGGTCAGTACAGCTCTTTAAACTCTGAGACCTTTCTGTTTATCTATTTATTAATAGAAAAAGATAGCACTTCAGTTTTTGTCTTTACAGAAGAGCTACACTGGTCTTCTATTAAATTTATGAACCTGATTTGAAGCTGGTTCTTTTTATACTGATAGTTTCATTCAGTAAAAAAGTTAAGTAAATGGATGCAATTTATTTTGCCAAAATTATTCATGGCACACGACCAAAAACTGAAACCCACTGTGCAATTCACTGATATCTTCTTATGTCTACACCTGGTTTAAATACTCCTTTCTTGTTCATTCTCACCATATCGACAGCCATCTACTAATTCAGATAACAGCTATTCTGTGCAGGCAGGAGTTTTATAAAAGAGACAGATGCATACACTTTAATGCAGTTTATAAGAATAATGTTTAGTATCTCTATTCTGCATTCAATTGCCTTCTCAAATTGTGTGCTCCAAACAAAGAACATTAACTTCACAATGGAAAGAAAATGGTCAGGGAAAGAAATCACATTTGTCCATAGGGAAAAGAGGATCACTGTTAAAGATAACACAATTGCTTTTGAGACAAATAACTTTGGAGTTCTTTAATACTCTCTGAAATATGTCTCTAACCTTTTCCTAGTACTGTATTACCAGTCAGTCCGACTATGGTTATTTCATACATGACATGGATGAAGAATGTCTGGGTCAGGTATCCTTCAGAAAGCAGTATATAATCAGGAGCGCTGCTGTCAATTTGTGTTGTCTTTTTGAAAGGAAATCTCACAGGCTGCCTATCTGCCTGAGTTCTGGATAGCTCCAACATCATATATCTTTATTAACATATTCAAATAGAACTATTTTTGTTTCAATGCTGCCCAGAATTCCTAAATATGTTAGGTGGTATTAAGTGGTATTGTCAACTGTTCACTGGATGTCATCATTATGTGAGTAAGCTTCTGTACCAAAGAGATATTTCCTCACATTCAACCTGAAGGAAAGAAACAAAGGAAAGCAAAAACTGTAACTCCAAAGATCAAAGATCCTTTGCTTTCTGGTGAGCCTGGTTAAATTACTGGGGATGATACTGCAAAGGCAATTGATGAAGTGGTTAAAACTGTTGTGGGAGTGGTTTGAATGATATTCAGTCTGCTGAGGCAGATCAAAAAGTTCAACTTGTGATCTGATTCAATGTGTCTGATTTTGCCTAAAACAAATTACAAAGCACTCACCCAATTATTTGCCTGCAGAAAATGTGCAGATAATTGCAGCAACTTCAGCTGACATTAAAGGAACTTCATAAGGTTTTCTCTTAGTGACCAGTGGGATGAGTGCTCTCAGATATTCATAGTGGGGTATCCTTTATCATAGTCAGGATAAGGTAATTTCTATCTCTCCTTTATTAGTAGTTTTGATTTCCTGAAGGAATTTTCCATGGCTTATACTGAAAATGAAAGAAATAAGTATTAAATTTGCACTCTCAAGTCACAGATTTTTATAAACAAAAATATTTTCTGGGGCATTATTCACTCTCTAGTTTCAATAAGAAATTTAAAATATTCAAGCTTCCCCCTCCTGCCCATTTGTGTTTGCCACTTTCAATAAATATAAACCACATGCTTTTAGCAGACATCAGGGGATGTCTGTCAAAGTTTTTCTCTCTAAGAATATATACAGACTGCCCCACGGACATCATCATCCAACATTTAATAATCTTAGATCCATTTTGGGATACCATATTACTGATTGTGTAATGCCTGTTATATTACTTTGATTGTAGCTAGAGTTACCACATGGAATATCCATGGGGTATCCCAGCTAAGTAGCTGCAATAAAAAAAGTTTAGCAATCACCATGAACTCAACTTGATCAACTTGTGGAAAGTACCCTTGGAATATACTCCTCCACTCGCTTTTGCACACAGACCCATAAACCTATATTTAGCTGCCAACATACCAGTCAAGGAGTTTTAGGCACATTCCCATGTCCTATTCACTAGACTAAACTGTCTGTCATAGCTTTAACTGACAGTTTAAAGAGGGGTGTATGAGAGATGTGGAACCTATTGCAGCATAAAAAATAAATGAGAAGAGTGCTGCCAAAGAGAATAGGAACAGTGATCAGAGCACTAATGAAGTACTAAAACATACCCTGAACCAGCTCGTGTATATGGCTTAACTAACCACGCATTTATTTGTTCAGGGACCAATTTTAAGATATTCATTAATTCATATGTCTTTGTTTATAAATGTTTGTGCTAGTAAATGAACATAACTTTTTCCTTTTTAGATGTTTTGTCAAAAGTTATAAGAAGATGGGACATTTGCAACCCACGAGCCCAACTGTTAAAAATTTATGTGTAAAATTCAAGTCTGGTAGGAAAAAGAAAAAGTGTCTGTCTTTTCTGTACACAATAACTATTACCTACAATAATGTTATTTTCCAAGGTGAAAATGGCTTTTAATTTATTTATTACAGAAAAAAAGCCTCAGTATCTGGGAAATGTTGCTGTTTATATCCATAAAAACATTTTGCAGGTACTGTGCAGGTGTTAAGTGTTGCTCAAGAAATACAAATTTTTGGCTTAATGTGTCAGTAGGGGAAAGTAAGAAAGTTAATAGAAGGTAAACCATCACAATATTTTACAATATTTATATAAGTAGGAGGTCCAGAAGAACACTTCTTGTTGGCTCCTCTATCACTTGTGAAACGTCCTGGATATCTGTGCCGTGCTGTGTTGTCCCTCCTGCCAATAACGGGGTGGTTGCGGGCTCCCACAAGGAGCCCAACCTGTAAATGTCAGGTTTTTTCTAATTGTCTAAAGAAGGTGTTATTTAATTCTTCATGATCAGAAATGTATGGCAGTGTGTCACATGTACTGTTTAACCTACTAATCCTGATCTTAGTGAGCTAGAAGCTTACCCCTAGGCATAGCTTTAGGCATTACTGCTGCAACTTCCACTTCTCATTTTTCTATGTCTTCCCAATCACTTTAAATTCTGTTTAAATTTGCTTAAATTACTTGAATTTAGTGGTTAAACTTTTCCTACTCATCTCTAAAACACAATAATTAAACAATTCTCCCCAGGAAAAAAAAAATCTTTTCCTCTAATGTACATAATGTGAGCACCCTATATATAAAAATTCAATTTGAGAATACCATATTTCCTGCAGATCATGAGAAAATTAATTAATTGAAGATGATGATTAAATTAATTACATCAATTAAAATATAACTCTAGCATAAATATCTGTATGAATTTTGAAATAAGATAATGTAATTCCTAATTTTTGTCAAAAGATGGTATAGTAGTTAAAATGCATAGCTATAAAAGCCAAACCCAAACAAATATACCATTACTAAATAAAATTATTCCAATCCTTTTTGTCTTTCATCTACCCAGTTACTTCTGAACTTAATACATGCTTCCATTTATTGCTGGGTTTCTGTTTGGCTTAATTACATTTTTTTTTGGTGTTGGTTTGGTTTTCCCCCCCCAAGTACTTTTATAATAATCTATGTGGAATTGTAACATTTTATTATTCTTTATGCAGTATACTCTGTAATTTGTATTCATTTTGGCTTGTTTTCCATATATTGTATTTTTCTAACAGCAAGGAGTTACCTTGCTATTCTTCCTCTCCAGTTACAAAAAATATTTTACATCTCATCTCAGGCCCTGGCAACAACAATGCATTTGAAGTAAGATAGCTTTTCTTATGATACAACACCATTTTGGGGAAAAGCAGAGCCAAAGTACATCTACTGACATCATCTATATCTTTCAAGTCTGAAGATGTTTCTAAATAATCATGCAACCACTTCAGACTCTTTCTATTTGGCACTTTATATTGTTCTCAAGTGATCATAATACAAATATTGAATATAAATTATATGTGTTACTCTAAAGATACCTTATCATTTCCTCTCGTGTGCCAAATGCAGCTCTTAAACTGCTAAGAAATCATCTAGTACACAGAGCACAAGGTAATAACAACTTCAGTGAGTAACTTTGTCTTCTGGGAAGCCTTATAACCTAGGAGACATTCATAGTATAAAAGTGCCTTGAATGTATCCAAAAACATTATACTTGAACAATTGAAAGTGAAAAAATCCCTCTTAGCAGGCTTTTTTCACCTAGATATTCTAATGGTATTTTTATCTCAGTACTCAATGATCTTGTGAATGTTGCCATTCTTGGTAATACAGAAACATAAAATTAAAAAGTTTTTTATCTGAGATAATATAATGTGTTGATTTTTTTCCCCTGAGCTGTGGGAGCTTGTAGCTTTAGATCTTTACTAGGTTCAAATTTCTCACATAAGAAATTTTCTTTTAGAATATTTTTCACCATACTATTGACACCAGTAGCAATGTGCAGAAACACTAGTTAAACCAAGAACTGGTAGGACTTTCTGAAAAAAAATAAACATACACACACACACACACACACACACACACTTCAGTGTAAGTTAGCTTACTCTGCTTTTCACAGCATGTTTTTTGAGAGGAACAGGGGACTTGACTAAGCTGAATCCTGTCTCTTTGACTCCTTGCCGTATGAGGTACCAAAATATCCAGTGTCTGCAATAAGAACCTTATAAGGAGATCAGAAATGCAAAGTGTCTGGGGAAAACCACAAGAGATCTATGACTTATTAAAAAACACACAGGAGGTTGTTGTCAAAACCCACAACAGAACTGAAGTTTCCCGGCTTCTGATCTGCTGCCCCATTCATTAAATGACAATGTTTTCTATTAGATGTTGAGTTCATCTCTCAGCAAAAAAAATTATATGCTTAGTAACTCTCTATAATATCTTTAGGATACTATAAAATCTTTTAGGATGAAACTTTTTCTGCAGGTATAAGGTCACATTATTGTGTTATTGGAAGTTAATATGTTTTCCACAGTTACTGCTGACAATCTGAACTACTCATCCACTGGCCTGTTTCAGACTAGTCTGGTGTTGTCAAAATGATTCTTTCTCACTTTTTTAGTGTTTTATTTTTAGGATAGAAAATGCTGTTGAAGTGCAAAAAGTAAACTACATATTTTATTACTTTTATTGAATTTATCGTGAATAATGGCACACATTTTGAATAAGCAATGCTGCCTTATGTCCTACAAACTACTTTTGGAAACTGAAATAATAAATCTCATTAATTGTGTATTAAAATAGTAAACTGCACATTTGTAAGACATCCTCATTTATTTCTGTAAAAACATATCTAAAAACAAGGGGCTGTTTGCCAAGGAGTCAATCAGGTAAGTCCATATGCTATTGATTTCTCTATTGCTCTGCATCATTTAAAAATAGAATCAAAACTAAAAAGCATAAAGCCTTACACTTTAATACTCTTTAAATTTATTTTTTGCATCTTGCACTGTCTGTGACAAACAGGTGTGTGAAGTCTGCCTGGCTCATTGAATTTTTAAGGTCAGTTTTAGGTCCTGTTATAGGATTCTGATGTTATCAGTCAAAATTCAGTCCTCTTTTTTGGTTATAAGTAGTTTGTACATGACTTTGTACATGCTATACAGTTAAATAGAAAACAATTTAAAAGAGAACTTAAAACCCGTTCATCACAGACTAAGAGAACATTGACCTTACCAGTGATATATATATCTTTTGAAATTCATGTGCACTGTACAAAAGCAAAACAATATTAGTGGATACTAGTGGAGAAATCTGGGCTTATCACAAGTTCTTCAGAGGTGTTAACAACAGGCCTTGTGTCTGCTCTCATACTCTGGGCTTTACCAGCCATTACATTTATGAGAAATGGCCAATATTGGGTAGATAAGTTGCCTTCAGGTCCTTTCCTAGAAATGCACAGGTAATTTGAATCAAAATTTCTAAAGAGTTTAGAACACTTAGAAAGCAACCTGTGACCTACACCACAGCAACATGGACTAGTTTCCTACTAACCAGATAACTTAATTCTTAGCCCAGACTCAAAAAGACTGTACAGATCAAGTAAGAATCTGATTTTACTGTGAAAAGCAGTAAAATGTTTTCTGCTTCAGTTTGACAGCTTTGCCTTTAAATAAGACTTTAACAGCTCAAATGAGCTCAAGCTTTCAGCTGTGGCATTCTTTGCCTTTCTTCACAACACCTTTTAACTGCAAATGACATGCAGCGCTAAGAATTCTGAATTCTCTAGACCACTGAAAATCAAGAAAATTTGATGATCTATACTACAGGAAATCAGTTTTGTTTTGCATCTCACTTTATCATCTGGAAGAAATTTTATTAGTTGGGGATTTTGATGAAATTAATACTTATTTTTTTGAGATTGGAAGCAGGCTGTTATGAGTTTTGAATTATGAAAGGATCTACCACTTGCTGTTCCAAAAATTTAAAAATTTTCTATGTTTTTATATGCTTTAAAAATGTTAAATGTCTCAGAGAAACTATGACAATACTACCAACAAATATAATTCTACTTATAGGGAAGAAATATAAAAACTAGCAGATCAAAACATTACGATTATTTTTTTAATATTTTATTTAAGTTCTGATGTTTTTTCAAAGGTAAATGTTAATTGTCATGGGAATTGTGAGACTCAAAGAGAAGCCTCTTTTTTTCTGGCAATGGGTGAGCAAAAAATTTGTTTCTGAGACATTACAGTTAAAGCTCAAATTCGAAATTTCAGCAGATGAGTGTAGTTGACCTTTATAAGGCAGTCACTTAATGAAGTTCTTGCCAGTCACGAGTAGCAAAATATTTGACTATGCTCAAGAGATTCGCTTCGATGAAAAGCAGAGGTAGCTCTGAAGGCAAACCATTGACAGATAAGTCTTGAAATATTTTCAATTTCCAGCCCTTTTCATGCACTCTAATGGTAATGGACTTTTTTTCTTGTTGTTGTTTTTTTTTATTATTTTGCTTTTTTTTTTTTTTTGTCATAGACAATTTTTTAAAGGATCATATTTCACTGTATTGGAATTTGAGTTACTAAACTGTTAGAACTGTCCTGGGTCATACCAATGGTCCCTCTACCTGAGACTTGTGCTTGTAAGAGTGGTCAGCAACAGTTTCTAGTTGTGTGACAGGGTAAATATACAAGGTTCATTTCCTTAAAAAGTTATTTCAGCTTCCAGAAAGTAGATGGAGAGTTAGAACTCTTTGGAGTTTTGAATAAATTCCTTTTGTTTCTTGAAAGAAAACGTCTGAGGGTTGCCATATCAGCATAACTGTTTAAAAGGTGTATTTCAAAGCTTGTATTTGGCTATATATGATGATAATTATACTGTGGTATAGTTTCACTAACTGGTTATTTATTTACTCAATCAGGTGATATAAGCAATTCTGTTTCACATTTTTTGACCAGTCACAAATACTATAAGCAACATACCCTTTGGATAATTAAATCCAATCTCTTAAGAATGTAAATGACTATTAGCTGAATTAATTTGCATAATGAATACATTTAAGAAAGTTGTGATAATTAGGCTGCAGAAAAAAAAACCAGCCAAATTCATTGAATAAATAATTCATTGTTGTTTTTTTCTTTTAATTATTCATTCATCTCTGAATGTAACAAGCAAGTCCTCATGTTCAGCAGCTAAATTTGTAGTAGAAAAAACAATGAAACTCATGTTTCACCTCCATGCAGCGTTGTTGCCACAATTCACTGTTAGGCTGTTAATTTCTGCTCTGGTAACTTTTTTTATTTTATGAATAGTTTTTCCTTTAGTAGCCAGGAGTTAATCCATTTTATTTAAAACTTCTTGATATTTCTAGCTGAATTTTAGTCTTTTTTCTGCTTGGAAAACAATACACACAAAGGATCTACTAGGCTTTTTTCCTGAGGAAGTCTAGCTACTCCTTGTGAGAAACATGTTAAGCTTGTTCTTTCAGCTGTAATTGGTTGACTTCCTCTATTTATATTATTAAGAAAAACCTCCACAGTGTCATGAGACTTTTACCTTTAGAGGTTTTTTTCATGTTTTGTTATGTGTCTATGACATTGTCTGTACATTTTTTCACATTTACTGCAAAAAATTGGGATTAGGAAGAAAACAGAAGAAAAATTCTTTAGCCTTTATATGGAGTCCAGATTCCATATCCACTAATTATTCCTTGTGAGCACTTCCCTTTTTTCAAAAATTTTCTCAAGTGTTTCCTTTTAATAATAACTGTTTATAAGATGATTGCATTAAACTTAGTGGCTAAGCAAAAGATGGCCATTAAAGCATTTCCAGAAATACCTCTCTGGACCATGTGCAGTTTTTTGTGCTATAATATAAGAAGGATCTAATGCTATGAGAGAGCATCTGAAGAAGGCGCATGAAGATGGTGAAGGATCTAGAGGAGAAGCCATATGAGGAACAGCCAAGGTCACTTGGCTTATTCAGCTCATAGAAGAGGAGGCTGAGGGGAAACCTCATTGCAGGCTGCAACTTCCTCATGAGGAGAAAAGGAGGGGCAGACACTGATGTCTTCTTCTGCAGTGATCACTGACAGGACCCAAGGGAATGGCATGAATCTGTGTCAGGGGAGGTTTAGATGGGATATCGGGAAAAGGTCCTTCACCTACAAGATGGTTGGGCACTGGAACATTGGAACAGATTCCCCAGGCTGGGGGTCATGTCATCAAGCCTATCAAGTACTTGGACAATGTTCTCAGGGGCATGGTGATTTTTGTATTGTGCTGTAAATACCCAGGAGCTGGACTCAATGACCTGTGGATGTTGTCCAACGTGGATTGGCATCATCTTTTATGGCACACTCCCGGAAAAGCTGGCAGCCCACTGCTTGGATGAGTTCACTCTTCACTGGGTAAAGAACTGGCTGGATGGATGTGCTCAATAAGTTGTGATGAATGGAATCCATTTTGTGTCTGGTCCATAGTGGTGTTCCCTAGGGATCATTATTGGGCCCAGCCCTATTCAATCTCTTTATTGATGATATGGATGAGAGGATTGATTCTATCCTTAGTAAACTTGTGTATGACACCAAAATGAGTGAGTCTGTCAATCTGCTGAAGGGTAGAAAGGCTTTGCAGAGGGATCTGGACCAGCTGGATTGATGGGCTGAGACTAGTGGCATGAGGTTTAAAAAGACCAAGCACTTTGGCCACAATAACACCATACAGCATGATAGACTGGGGACAGAGGGGCTGGAAAGCTGCTCAGCAGAGAAGGGCTTGGGGGTGCTGGTTGACAGCCATTGAACACGAGCCAGTGTGCCTAGGTAGCCAAGAAGGCCAGTGGGATCCTGGCCTGTATCAGCAATAGTGTGGTCAGCAGGATTAGGGCATTGATTGTCCCCGTGTACTCAGCACTGGTGGGGCCACAGCTTGAATCCTGTGTCCAGCTCTGGCCTGCTCTATCCAGGAAGGATATTTGAGATGCTAGAGGGAATCCAGAGAAGGGCAACAGAGCTAGCAAAAGGTCTAGAGCACAAGTCCTGTGAGGAACAGCTGAGAAAGCTGGGGTTGTTTAGCCTTGTGAAAAGGAGGTTCAGAGGTGACCTTATCACCCTCTACAACTGCTTGACACCAGGTTTTAGCCAGGTGAGGGTTTGCCTCTTCTCCCAGGCAACAAGCAATAGGTTGAGAGGACATAGTCTTAAGTTGTGCAGGGCAGGTTTAGGTTGGACATCAACAAGAATTTCTTCACAGAAAGGATGATTAGACATTGAAATGGGCTGCTCAGGGAGGTGGTGGAGTCACCGTCCCTGGAAGCATTTAAGGATAGACTGAATGTGGCGCTCCATGGTCTAGTTGACAGGGTTGTGTTCTGTCATAGGTTGGATTCGATGATCCCAGAGGTCTTTTCCAACATCATTAAATCTCTGATTCTGTGGTCCTTACAGGTCTCTTCCAACTCATGATGTTCTGTGATTCTATAATTTCTGCTATAGTACATACTAGAACGCCTTAACTTTTTCAATATTAGATCCAAGAATATCTGATTTCATATATAGCTCCTGTCTTTTGGGATATTCTGCTTGTTAATTACAATATGACAATTTTTAGAAGGCCAGAGTTCAACTGTCATAATACACATCCATGTAAGATGATAGAGCAGTTTGTATCTATGGAAATCTATAATATAATTCATGTTACTCTGTATTGTGAATTGTAAAGTCCTTCCATAACTCAGTTTTTGACAGTTGCAAGGACTGTATCAAGTTTTGAAGAATCAGTAATAAACACTAACTTGGGCTCTTATCGAGACACCTGAGAAACTATAACAGCAGCATTTGCTCTGTGAGCTTTCTATTCTTGCTCTCAAAAGATTAATGAAGTGACTTAGCAAAACATGGATTTCTTGTTGAAAGAAAGTAGACAGACAACACAAACAAAAAACAGATTATGGAGAAGGGCAGTTTGTTCTTTTTTATTAAAGTGTTATCACTTGAATGTTCCCCACCTAACTTCTTGGTAAGAAAACTACTTGTCTATTTTTCTCAAGTGACACCTTATCTCATGTTTTTAGCAGTATTTGTTAGGGATGTGTTAACCCTCTCACTAAGTACAAAAGCTTCACTGAAGCCCAGGCTGACATTTAAACATGTGATGTTCACCATTCATTGAAGATAACCTTTTTCTTCTACTAGCTACTCCACTTATTTGATAATTTCTGCTTGCTACTGAACTTAAGCATAGTATACAGAACTACACACATAGCTTGGGGCCCAAACTTTTTAGCTCTCATTCTCACCCTTGCTACCCATTTGATTTACTGCCTTTGATTGAATAAGCATTCCCCACAGCAGCAAGGCTGATTTATGAAAACTCTAGAAGTTTTGAAAATGTTATAATTATATTTCAAATATTTTTCTCTCAAGCATTATAATAGAAGTGACCACGACATAATAAAATATAAATGTTGATATAATGAATTGCAAAAATACATCTTGCTTTATCTCTTCCAGATATGTCTCTTCCTTTTGAATACCAAGCCCTTTAGAAGTGGGAGTATGGAACTTCCTGGGGAAAATTAATTTAACAAAATAGATACTGGAAGAATTCTCAGGAATCCAGTGTGAGGTCCTGAATCTATGATACAATTAACTGAGCAGAGAGAAGGAGTAGTGTGAGTGTTCTCGAGATTTTGTATTCTTTTATTTCCTTTAGGCTTCTGTTAGATATGGAGGGCCAGTGTGTCTGACTTTCACTTCCTTACCTGTACTACTTTCCTGCCTATACCTTCCCCATAGGTCAATTTTCTTTTTAACTAGAAATGGTTAAAACCAGAATGACAACATATACATACTAAAGTCTGTATTTGAAAATGAAACTATGAAACAAAAAGTAGTAGCTTAGTGATTTCATACAATCAATCAGGATGATGGGAATCATATACGGGAATTGGAGATTGGTAAAATCATCTCTAGGTATCAGAGTCATTCTGAATATGGAAATATTTAGAAAGTCTGCATAACTTTACTTAAGTTAAAGCAAACACTGACAATTAACTCTTCACAACAAGCTGGACATACATTTCAAAACCAGAATCACCTGCTTACCTGGAACACAAAATCAAGCAGAGATTCAAAATAGTAGTAAAGTAAAAAATCTTAAAATGTTCAATTTACCAGTACAACTTCTTCTGGAATCTGTCCCCCAAAGTGCCTTTTCTGATTCATATTATAAAAATTCCTTAGAGAAGATCCCTGTCCTGCTTAAAATCTGCTTGTTGTCTTTCAGGAAACTTGTTATTGGCTTGGCAAGAGCAGGCACCTTTGGGTCAGTGAGAATAAAACAGAGTCACTGAAAGGCTTGTCTCATCCTTCACCATGGGAGAGATTAATGTAATTCCAGAGACACTAGACACAAGCTCCCCATCAGTGTGCATGGTCACATGTTCAAATTAATTAAAAAATTAATTTGAACATGTGACCATGCACACTGACTACAATTTCACTTTTTATTAATCTTCATCAGTAAAGTCCAGGAAATAAACATGCTCAAACATCCCAAATGATCTGAAAGTTGTACAGATATTCCAGAATGGAATGTACATAGGAAAGAAATCTGAACAGTAGTAAAGATAAGTTTAACTATATTCATTCTCTAATTCCTCTCAATGCAAACAATGTAAAGCACAGTTCAGTGTCCATTTCCTCGCTGCCAAGCTCAATTCCACAATTAGACATCCCAAAGGTAGAGTAACCACTCAGGAATTTGAAAGCTAGCACAATGTTAAAATGTAGAAGGGCAACGAACAGCTCTCTGAAGGACATGTTGATTACCAATATTAAGTCTCCTTTCCTTAGCTAAATGGAAGCAGACTATTATCAATATTGGACCTCCTTTGCTTAGGAAAATGGAAGCAGACTATCTCTGTCAAGAACTGAGTGTTATCATTTCTGAAGAGAAGTCAAATGCCATTTCTCTTTGCTTGTCAAAAGGAAGAAATTATCCTCCCCAGCTACACATTATTATCTACCATCTGTGTGACAGTTTCTCATAATTGCTTACATACGGCGTCTTTGATAAGCCTTATTCCCGATAAACAGAAAATAAAATTAACTCTCGTATTAGATCACTCACTGAGAAGACATGGAATAAATATAGTAGAGCTTTAATTTTTCTCTTTCAGAAACCTGACAAGACAGCTGCTGAAACACACACTTAGAAATCTTTGTTTAGAAAGAAATTCTAAATGAAGCTATATCTTTTGAAGCCTAAATATTCTCTCTGGTCAATTGGAAGGAAATAGTTGGTTGTTTGCTTTAGAAATGAATCAACAGCTAAATAAACAGAAGATAATGCAGATTTATATGATAGCCAGTGTTGGGTTTTTTTTCTTTTTTTTTTTTTTTGGTCACTGCATTTTAAAATCTACACCTGGGTTAGGCACTAGTAACACATTTGGATGGTTTATTAAAAAAAAACAAACTTTTGTTTTTATGATCCTAGACATCTGTTTCACCATCAACTTAAGAAGGTTAAGCCTTCTGATGACAAATCAATTATTATACTATTAATAATTTGCTGGTGTTATAGTCATGACTTTAAAAAAAAGTGATAACCCATCTGTTCCTGAATGGAGTAGTTTTGAATGAAAAAAAGAAAATGGTATATTACTTGAAGCATATCAGAGGCAGTTTTGTCGCTCTACTGATTGGCTTATTGTGCAAATGTATTGTTTACTGTGAGAAGAACTGAATGTTGCTCTACTAAAAGAAGTAGAAGTTATGATGATATTTCATATACACTGCAGCCATTCGACACTCAACTGAGGATTCATTTGGCTAATTGTTTATATAGTCTTTAGTTTTGGACCTGAGTTTTTTTAAATACAATACCTTCATCATTCATTTTAAACCAACTTTATTATAAAACTGACTTTTTTTTTCTCTGATGCCTGTCATTGTTGCAGTGAACCTTTACTATTGACTTCAAGTATCAGTCATACCGCAGTATAATCCAAGGAACTTGGAGTAAAACTGTTTTAAACCAGATATTGAATTAAATCCAGAAATAATCAAGCAGAAAATAAAATTATAGGTGAGCAGTTTTTGTAGCCATATAGAATCTTTTAAAGGAAGAAAATTTTATCTCACCAATAACATAAAGCTGAAAATAGTCTTCATGTAAAATATAGAGGAATACAGAAGATCTAAACACTTTTTTTTGTCTTCATGACAAAACTGGCTGTTTTGTGGCTTAGGACAATTAATTTTTCTGAGCCGCAAGGAAACTATTTAGAACCTAGGGAGAGTAGTTCAAGAATGAACTATTTTTGAATTTCAATCTTAATTATGAAAGAAGTGATTGTTTTTTTTTTATTGATATTCATTTGTTCTTACTCTTCATGAAAAGTATAATGAACCAATTAATTTACATAAATTCAAAGAAAATAAAATGCCTTAAATGTTAGCCTAATACTAGAGAGCACTTTTAGTAAGTGAACATAAAATTAACAAGTGTGAATAGCTACTCTGGAACTCAAAAGTTATGTTAATCAAAAAAGGGATTGAAATTTCAATACATCATACAGATATGTGAATATCATCTATACCATGGAAGTGCAATTAATATCTGTTGCATATGTTACTTTCCTTTTCCTGGAGACTAATAAAATGGGATAAGATCAAGGGTACTGATTTGGATGAGGTTAATTTTCTTCATAGTACGTGGTAGGGAGGCATGTTTTAGACTTGTGATGAGAACAGTGTTAAACCTATTTTAGTTTGTGTTGAGCAGCGCTTCCACAGAGTCAAGACTTTTTCTACCTCTCATCCCAACAGTAATGAGGCTGGTGGTGCACAAGGAGTGGGGAAGGGACAGAACCAGGACAGCTGACCCCAAATGACCAGAGGGATATTTCATACCATAAGGCACCTTGCTCAGCATGTGAGGAGAAGGAAAGGAGAAAGGGGGGATTTTTAGGGCTATGACTTTTTATCTTCCCCTGTGACCAAAAACAAGCATTATGAGGAGTGGCTAAAGGAGCTGGAGTTGTTTAGCCTGGAGAAAAGGAGGCTCAGGAGAAACTTTATTGCTCTCTACAATTACCTTAAAGGAGAATGTAGCCACCCAGGAGTCACTCTCTTCTCTCAAGCCACAAGTGAAAGGACAAGAGCAAACAACCTCAAGTAGCACTAGAGGAGGTTTAGACTGGATATTAGGAAGAATTGATTTACTGTATGGATTGTCAAGCACTGGCAACACTGAACAGACTATCCAGGAAAGAGGTGGAGTCCCTTGAGGTACTTAAAGATTGTAGACGTGGCATTTGGAGATATGGTTTAGTTCTGGACTTGGCAGTGTAGGTTAATGGCTGAACTCAGTTTTGGAGGTCTTTTCTAGTGTTAATGATTCTATGATTCCGTGATTCTATGACAGTTACACATGAAGGAACTCCGTGTGGTTCTTTATCATTATACCACTCAAGAATTTATTTTCTTTTGACATCTCTGTTTCTTATCCTTGAAAAAGTTTAAGAAAAAAATAAAACCAGATGAGCTAAAATAAATCCTATTATTAAATAAATGTGTCTTTACTACACTTCAATGATAAAAGTTCATTGATTAACTTTGTTAAGTATATGCACACGTATGTATGACGCAATTATCACACATAAAACAGAAGTTTAAGAGGATTGTAATGCCCCAAATAATCAAGAGCTTATGCAATGAAAAGTTAATATATTTTTCTTTTTCTACTTACCTACTAAATTTTACAAGGAGTCTTTTTAAAAAAAGGAACATCTTAATAAAAGAACTAATGAACTAATAAATTAATTCCACCAAATAAAAAAACTTCTCTTGAATTTCACTTAATAGTTTTCTTGGATTTAACTAGGTAAGAACAGCCCAGGAAACCCTTTGCACTTCAGGAAAAAAAACAAAGAAAAGTGTATGTGTGAGTCTGTACTTGATTAATCAAGCTTGTTTACTGATACAGGAGGCCACTGAAACTCTGTCCAGAGAATTTTATAAATCAATTATTCAAACTGAATGATTTAAATGATATTACTCACCT
The DNA here is from genome assembly GCA_013397075.1 of Rhabdornis inornatus. Classification (NCBI taxonomy): domain Eukaryota; kingdom Metazoa; phylum Chordata; class Aves; order Passeriformes; family Rhabdornithidae; genus Rhabdornis; species Rhabdornis inornatus. The sequence goes on along the minus strand of VWZS01007734.1, from coordinate 3,826,981 downwards.
TTGTTCAGACCTATATCATAGTGTTCTGTTACTTGTCTATGGCCTGAAATATCCTGTCCAATCTTTTTCTTTAACTTTGTCCCTGAGGGATTTGGATTAAATGAGTCATAGTCAGGCAAAACACATCTAATGATGTTTTGCAAACTTATAGTGAAGTATAGGTATAATTCTTTAAATATGAGGAAACATTTGGCGAAAACAGTCCGAATAATCTTTAAAAATCTTTCTTTCTTTCCCTTTAATATTCAATGAAAATTTAAAAAACGGAGAATATATGTTTTCTGAAGAAATATCTGAGAATTTAAAAAACTGAAGTAGATAAAAGTAGACAGAGGAGAAGACCTGAATACATAAGAAGAAATTTATTTTCTGCCCTCATTGTGTCTACTATGTGAGTGCATGTTATTTACTAAATCTTAAAAACAAAGCTTAACAGCATTCTCGAAACAGGATGTACAACCATCACCATTGTCATCATCATCACCCTCTGTCTTGGGGAGCCACAAGAAATATAAAATAATTTATTCCTTTCATCTTTTTTTTGTGCGTGGAGATTTCCTTGCTCTAATAGGTGGACTCAATGGAGTCTCAGAACTGAAAACTGCAACCTAAAGAAATATAAAATTCCATTTATACTGTCCAACCATGGCACTTCCACATGCTTTCTCATCATTACCCTGGAATACAAATTTTAACATTAAAAAAATGTAGATGAGGGAAGTTGGAGGGAGATTATTGAAGTTGGTTTTCATCTGGCAATGATAGCTTTGACAACTAGCAATTAAATCTCACTTTCAGAAAAAGGAAATTCTTTATACAAACACTTGCCTGGCACAGAAGTGACCTGGTCTACTTTTGAAAAATATGTGTAGACTGGCCACCTGTGCCCTATATTTGACAAAATATTCAGACTATAATAGGGCTAAATTTTGCAGTGACTTACTTTTTCTGAAGCAGCACAAATTGATTGGGACATCATTTATATTTCAGAAAATAAGCCCCCTAATAATGTTAAAGCAGATAAAAACCAACAAAAACTAATAATAAAAAAACCCACACATGTGGACAATTTAGAAATATGAAAGTTGTTTTTCTTTCAAAGTTCTCATTCAGATAGCATGTACTCCGACACACAGCTCAAAAACATTTACTCAGACTTACATGCTAGCTCTGAAGAAGGGAAAAAACAACCCAAATAAAAAAAAATTAATAGACTTAATATGAAGAAAATTTATGCAAAAAAAAGGTGTTTGCTTTCAGTTTTCCCTTATTTCTTTACATCCAGTATGTTTTCCTGTTGACTGTATGTTTCTTCTATCCTCAAATGAAACAATATTTACTTAGTGCAAAATATTTGCATTATGCCATTTTGAAAGGCATTATCTACACACAAATAAATATGTCAATCATAGTAACTTGGTGCTAAAATCTGTACAGAAAGGTGTCTTCTATTTCAAAATTTATTTATTTCAGTTTCATATGACCCTTCTTTGAAGGAGCTCAAATAAAATTCCCTTTCAACAAATTGCTCTTACATTGAAATAAACATGCATACACAAGTAGCTGTAGAATTTTAAAAATATCACTTGAAATCTTCAGGTAAACAGGTACTAGTTAGTGCACAGACCAAGCTTGATTTTAACTAGTGTAAGACTGAAAACTCAGTTAAACAAGACAAGCAATTACAGTTCTTGGATTAAACAAATTAATTTTTGTTATTCTTCCATATTTTAGAACATTTTATTTGAAGAGGAATCTAAATATGTTAGAATGGGGAACATTAAACTGTCCACTTAGCAGTAGACTCCTTGATAAATAATTTAATTTTTTTTTTAACAGTATACTATATTGACTGCAAAAAAATTGGATTTCAAAAACAATTTTAATTGGAAAAAAAAGTTTAAAAAATCAAAACCACCACCACCACAACACAACTTAGGTGTTATGTACTACTGATAACTATTTTGTCTTGTGTTTTGAGCTTTAAGTATATTTAAAGCTAGTCAAGTCTGAGTCCCAGATAAACTTAAAGGAATTAAAACTACCACTTTTCATAAAAGGTCCTTTTACATCCAATTATGCAATATCTCCATGGATATTCCTCAGAGAGCGCATGTCCCTATGTTTATGGAGACATTCTGTCTGTTTTCTAAAGGATATTTCAATTGCATACCTCAAGTCTGACCTATCTGTGCACTAACCAGCAACTTAAAAGTCATTAATTTACTATTGTCTTGGTTCAGTGAGGAAAGTTTTTCTTCAGACTCCAGCATTAATAGTAAAATCCAAAGAAACAGAGCCTTTAATACTTGATGACTTCACGAGTGAGGGAAAGAATTACCTTTAAGTTGAGTTGAAATGGCTTAATATGTGGCCTAAGCAATCACAAATATTTAAGGAAGTGATTTCTTGTTGATTCCTTTTATTTTTTACAAAATAAATATTGCAAGGCAAGAAAGGACTTCTGGAGGAATAAAGGAAAAAATACAGCAACAAGATGACTTTACTCTCCATTGCAAGTATCTGTTTCATAGGGAATAAAAAAATTATAATCTTCCACAGCCTGCTTCAATTAATCAGACAGTATCAGTATCCAGGATGGACACTGTGGTTTTTACATGTTTTCCACGTAATATTTTATAACATGATAGTTAGGACAGACATTTAGAATGCAGTTAGGAGCTGGTGTAAAATCTCCTACAACTAAGACTAATTGGAATTGATTCTGTGTTTCATTTGCTTTTAATTGCATCAAAAATAATATTTTTATTTGATTAAAAGTGTTTGCTGATATTTTGTTCAGCAGATATATGTGCAGCAGTACGCACAGTTGAAATCTGAGGAACTTGAAGTAGCTAAACCACATGAAATGAACTTTTGTGATTCTAGTTTTAAAGACACAAATCGAGTCTGCCCCTGGGACAAACTTCTTATTTGATTTCTCATAAATTCCTTAATTAGCTTTTAAACAGAAAAACTTAGCTACAAAGTTTACATCCTTTAGTAGCAAATGTCTTGGAAACAAACATAAGTCAAATAAAAAGCCTCTAAGACTCTTTTTTT
>VWZS01007734.1:3796071-3823905 GCA_013397075.1 Rhabdornis inornatus | reverse complement strand
TTTTTTTTTTTTTTAGTGTAGGGATCAGTCTGAGTGCCTTAAAATGAGTATTACATGTTCTCTATTTCTAGTCAGCTGGATTACCCAGTTAGAACCAAGTATGGATTTTTCTAGAACAGAAGAATGCATCCATCCATGGTTTATATGGCAAATGGTTAGGTCTGTAGCATTACTTTTATTTAGTTTGGATTCTTTTGGAGGAAGATTGGAGTATTTTTGATTGTTTAAATCAGAACTCACATAGCTTTGAAAAAGAATCACGATTGGGAGGGACTGAGAGAAGAGATCTGGGGAATGGGCACTGGGAGCCATGCAGGAGCCTTCAGCAAGCAAGCCCTGGCAGGAAAAACATCTGGGTCTGCATCAGCAGGAGCATCACCAAGAAAGCAATGAAAATTTTTATCTGCCTCATTTAGCACTCACACATGCTATGTCCAGTTTGGAACCGCCAGTACAGAAAGACATCAACATACTGTAGTGAGTTTAGTGGAAAAACACCAAGATGATAAGACTGGAGTAAGCTGCTCCACAAGGAGAGGCTGGGAGAGTAAGGTTTATACAGCCTGGTGCAGCAGTGGCTTTGGGACACCCTCTGAAGCAAGAAGGGGACTGTGAGGACAATTTCACTCCTCATAGTAGTTTGTTGTGATGGAATGAGGGACAACAGGCATAAATTGAAACCAAAGAGGTTCAGGCTGGATAGGATAAGCTTTTTCCACAAGAACAGTTAAGAAAAAGATTCATTGCCTGGAGAGGTCATATTGGTTCTGTCATTAGATATTTTCAGAACTGGCTAAAGTCCTCAGGAACTGGCCTGACCATGCCGTTAGCAGGAGGTTGGCTCCAAACTGAATTGTGTTAGGTCTCTAATGAAGAGAATACAAATGTGGACATTGACTATCCTAAAATATGCAGACAGAAATTAGAGTGAACTGACTTGTCTTCATCATTTCCACATACTTAATTATTCTTTTCATTCACTAGTTAAAAGAAACTATAGTTTAACTTAATGATTAAATCTCTTAAATATTTAGTTGTAAGACTTGCTTATCTTAAACAGTGATACTTTAACTAAGATTGTAGGAGCTATTCCTGCAGGTCCTGATCTGGGACCCAACACCTGCAGCTGACATAGGGATCGGGGTTAATGGTCTATGGTATTATCTCTCTTCTTTTTTTTTTTTTCATGAATTCTTCATCTTGTCTTGGAGCTAAGCTATTAAAAGCTTCTTTTATTATAAAAAGCTCTAATATTTTGAAGTTTTTATTCAAAATATTATTGGTATTCATTTTTGGTATTCATTATCATTGGAGCTTGGGTATTCAAAGATAATTTTGATGAGGCCATATTATCTTATCATTGCAAAACCTCTGAATTGTTTGTTTTCCAGTGAAAGTTTGTCTAGAAAAGTGTCTTGCTTAAAGGCTGTCTTTAAGCAAGTTTTACTACACTTTCTAAGTTTGGTCTTGATCCATGCTTATTGCTTTCTTACTAACAGATGTTGCCATCTTCAAAGGTTGAAATTAGGATAAGTATCTGCAATGTTAAAAAACCCCAACAACTAACAAGTAGATGTACCTTTTACTGAAAAAAAAATCATTGTATCATAAATTTAATATAAGAATGTAGAAGTCTTTATTATGATATTGAAAATTCTTATACCTGTACAGCTAACTTGCAAACTTCTATTCACCTTTAGAACATGCTTTCAGCAGTTACCTAGTTTTTAAAAAAAGTTCAGTTAAGACTAGTCAAGACATCTGAATTATGGACAGACAACCCGATTTTGTTGGGAACATTTATGAAGATTTTGTGAGGAACTTTGAAAAGAACTTTTGTCCCACCAAAAGCCTTTTCATGATAGAGTGATCTGAACAATCTATTAATACTTGTTTTAAAGAGAGAGACTCCCAATATAACAGCATTCATCTTTTTCATTTGTAATGGTTAAGGCACAAATGAGCAGAATGTAGCAAGAGAGTTGTTAAGTGTTTGAAGTAAAAATCTGCACTGTAATATTGCTGCAAAACTTAAATTGGCTGTAAGTTTTGCTTAGGGGCAGGGAGTTTAAGGAACATCTGGAGATTCTGAAATAACCTGCATTCATTTATGTTATTTAAGTTGTAGAATCATATTCAATCTTGACCCACTCAGGAAATCTAACATAAACGTCCTGCTGATTTTGACAGTCATACAGCAAAAACACCCTCTAATGAGTATTTAATAGTCACCAAAAGTTCTGCATTAAGTACAAAGCCCTTTTGATTACTTATTCCACTAATTTAAAGTAAATGCTTTTACAGATGGCATCTGTTAGGACACAGAGCGTGTGCTGCATTTATATGTAGTCATTGAAAATAAATTCCAGCTTTGGTATAAGGATTGTACAAAAAAGATCAAACACAAAACACTGAGTAAACATTTACTAGTGATATGTTTAAAGCTCTTCATAAAAGCTTATCCAATACCAGAATACAATACTCAAAGTGTATGAAATAATTCAGAAATGCTTTGGCAAATTAGCACCTTTAGAAAAATGGCTGAGACAAAGTAATTGAGCTCTTCCATTTTGTTTATAATCTTCTCTGGGGGGCCACAGTATTATATTTCACTATCCCTTCAAACTGTATTACCTTATGAATAAAGGAAAAAAATACAAACTTCTAGCTACTAGGGATTAATGGAAGAACAATAATGACTTAGATTTAAATGGGGGGAAAAAGAGAGAAAAATAAAGTATCTACTTTTTTGAAGAGGGATGTGGGATATGTTCATTTATTTTTTTGTCATCACAAAGCATTTAATCAAAAAATGCCATGCTAAATTATGCATTCAAAATTGTGTAAATTAAGAATTATTTTTGTCAATCTACAAACATGTCCCCAAAGACCAAATATTTAATGGTTTGATGTTTGTAAAGAGAAATTTTCTGCATATTTTCGAACAAAAAGATATTGAGGGCATATTTATAAATAAAAAAGCCAATGCTTTTAAAGAAAATGTCAGTTAATTTTAATGCAAAGAATGCAGCTTGGTTTTATGGTTATTTTCAGTATTCACTATTAAAACATTTATGATTAATTTTAAGAGCTATTAGCATTACCACAGTGTGTGTGCTGTCACAAAGAAAATTACCAAGTGAATACTAATTTCAGAGTTTCAAAATTGCAATAATTTAGGGAAAAACCCCAAAAGTTTATCATTGAATATCTATTCCTCCAAGCAATGAAAACAGGTTAAATCTGACTCAATGGTTATCTTGAATCAAGAACCTCAAATTCAATAATCTTTATCACAATTCTGAAATTTCAGAATTTTACTTGTCCCTGTGTCCCAACATGCATATCTATGCGCTTTGGCCTTATTTCAACTCTGAGGAAAGTGTACCATGTGTTACACTCCATGTTGCTTCACCTCTTGTTTGAGATTGAACATTACCTGAGCTTTGTCACTTACTGTGCACCTAAAGTTGCTTTACTGAAACTATGAGCATTGAGAAACACTAATGTGTTTGTTTGCGTGTGGTGTGTGTGTAGTACATTAATGAAATTGTCAAGTTTCATACTAACAGACAGTCAGGATGGAAATAAGATGCCCAACTGAACCCAAAAAACAAGAATGCTCAGTTTCAATAATTTGGAAAAAAAAAAANTTTAAAAATTTTGAAAAAAAAAAAAAAAAAAAAAAAAAAAGAAAAAAAAAAAAGAGAGATTATATTGTTATGATCAGATAGCAATTACTGCTCCAGACTTCACCTGTGATTTTTATCTTGTTGTTACTAGAATTAATTATTTGTAAAATTGCCCACATTATCTACTGCAGTTAGAAGTGCAGTTACAGGCAACTCCAGAAATAATTATTCTAGGTTATTGCTATATGTTCATTGTGATAACTGAGCCAGGTGATTAGCCAGACCAAGGTTAATGCAAGAAAAGCATTTCTTGCATTCTAAAGAAGGTTGCTTTTTCCAATGAAATTTATTTATTGTGGGTTGTGGGAGGCAATATTACGAACTGAGGGAGACACAAGGGAGAAAGAAGATATTCTCTTTTCTTTTTCATAAAAGTAAATAGCAGCAATGAAGAAGTTGATGAACACACAAAAGACCTCTCATATAAAGAAAATTTAACAGATAACAACAGCCTATATTTCATTCAATTTCTAACCAGTACGGTCATAATACAATTCTGAAAAAACTATACCTTTTGGGAGAAAAAATGTAACTCACTGCCTTTCTGAAATCAGTGTTTGGTCTTTGTCAATTTGATTTTGCTAGAACCATTTTAGTGGTAAGAGAATAATGAACTTTTCATCCCTCTGGGCTGTAGACTGTATTTATTTTTATTCTCTATGAACCAATAAGTTTCATGGAACAAGTAAATACCACAGGAACACCTTATTCCCGAGCTGGTTTTATTCCAGATACCTTTTCTAAGGTGACAGGTTCAATGCAAACTATTGGTAATAGAAGGCCAGGATACACAGCAATGTAAACTAAGACTGTACAGATAGAAGTTTCAGTGTTTTTTTTTCTTTTAACTGATGATTGCAAAAAACAGATACAGGAAACTATCAAATTAGAACTTTCTACCACATTTGCATTACCTCTGTTTTAGGCATCCACTTCCTGAGCCTCTGTGTTTAAACATAATTGAACTTAATTTTGCTCTTGATATTTTAATTTAATTAAAAATGAGATTAAGTATATGGAATGAAAGTAGTTTTAAGCCAGTGTTGCAGGAGAAGCAAGCATAATTATTCTGTATTGGGATTGTGTGGCAGAGTTCTGGCGGAAGAGGGTGACAGGGATGACTTCCATGAGTAGCTGATAGAAGCTTCCCCCATGTCCACCAAAAGTCAATGTCAGACAGCTCCAGAAAAAAAAAAAAAGTATATCTCTATATAAAATTATCTCTTAGATAAAAGCAAAGTTTCAAGATCTCAGAGTAAAGGGGAACCTATGATATTTACCGTAGGAAAGTTGGTATAAAACCAACCACAGGAAAGTTGGTGTAGGAAATTATAGATCCAGAAACAAGGTATTTTAATGAACCTGTGTTTATAAAGAAATAATAGAAAATGGAATATCAATATTTACTTAACAGAGATGTGATTGAGAAAACTGAAGGATCATTAACCTGATATGGGTTTTATTTAAGCTTTTAGAGCAATTTTTGAAGTACATGATGAAGACAGCAAAGGAAATGGAGGATAGAGCATGTTGCTACATGAATTTAGCAAAGTGTCTGATATTATACTACCATCTTTACTCTCTGATTATAAATATTTTCCTAGCAAAGGAAACATAGATAATATGGTTTATTAAAGTTTGTTCATAACAAAAAAAATCATTAGAGCAATCTTAACAAGCATAATAACTACTTCATTCTTCCCCAAACAGATGAAAACTGAATAGTACCACTGGATAGAGCAGTGTGGAACCAGTGCAGACTTTCACAGATTTAGGAAAAGAATAGTGAAACATATAAGAAAGAACATTAAAAGAAAAATTCAAAATCAGAGACTAGAAGGAAAGAACTGTCTGACTCTAAATATGTTCAAATGGAACATGGTCCATCTGCTTCCTAAAATCTATTTACCTCTCAAATAAGGTTTGCAACATAAAAGTACTTGAACACACCATCCTACTACTAGTTTACTCCAGGTACTTAATTTCTACGCTTTTAAATGCTTTCCTTTTCTTAAAATTTTTCTGTCATCCGACTGAGGACCCAGTTTTGAACCTTTACCCACTTCTCACATCACCAGTTGTCAAATCACTCAAACAGAGAAAAAAATTAAAATAATCTAAGTTAAATATAGCAAAATGTTCTTAGACTGTATTGAAGCTTGTTACTTGTTCTAAGTTTGAGTAAATATTCATATTTAAGAGCTTGTTTGACTTAACTGTATCTTGTTTTCATTAAAAATATTGTGAGCTCAAAAGGAAATTGGGGAGATATTAAGAACATTTCTTTGTTGACTGCTGGTGAGAGTCTAGTCCTGTGCTGCCTTTGTTTAGGTTCCTCTGACTGCTGATAACCAGGGGTAAAAATGCAACTTTCCTCATATGAAGTAGAATGCATTTAGTCAAATGTACATGTCTTAAACTTAGACATTCAAATTTAAGGTAATCTGTCTCTGTTCCATGACAATCAAAGAATACATAAAGAATCTTTGGATAAACCATTCTTCTTATCCCAAGACAAGTGTATGCAACAGGTCTGTTTGAAAAATGACATTGAGATGAGGTAAAAAAAAACTAGGAACCTGCATATTGTTGTACAAAGCAAGTCATATCTTAGCATATGGAGCCAAACCTGGAGCTGGATGTTTGTGTGCTTTATTACACCAAGGGTTGAGGTGTTGAGGTGTTGTATTAAAATTGTCAGTCTAGAAATGGTCTAGAGGAATGCAAAAAAAACAATGGGGAAAGCAAACTGAAGTTCGCTAAGCCAAAAAGTAGAAGACTTAGAAAAGATTACACAGACTTCAAACAAATAAAGTATTTCTGAAAGGCAAAAGGAAATAGTTATTCCTCTGAATCCTCAAAAGATAATATTTGGTTTTGAATCTACACTAAAAATCAGAAACTTCAGGCTTGAACTGTGAAACACTTTCTAGTGGTTAAGTAATGATGTGATAGAACAGATTGTTTGAAGAAGACATGGTTTTGAAATTTTAGACACGAGAAAGTGAAAATACCTAACAACAATAGCTGCTCTTTGTCAGAGGGAGCAAATGGATAAGATGCCTTCTTGAAATCATTTATAGACAATGTGACTTAAAGATAAAGCATGTTGGTGAGATGACTAAGCCCCACAGTATGATGAAATTGTATGAGAGACAGATTTTGTACTGTATTTCCACAGACAAAGAGGTAAAAAAATTCTTACTCAGTGCCATTGTTTGGACTCTGCCTAGAACTCTATGGACAGATCAGTTGCTTGTGTTCCAGAATGGTTATGTGAAATGAGAACAAGATAAAGGAGCCCTGCTGGGATCCTGCCACAATAAGGGTGAGTAAAGGTATATCTACTTGGAAGGACAGAGATAATAGGTTTACATTTACTCCAAACTGACAAGAAATTATGCTAAATGCATGAAGTACTGGACAAGTAAGGGAAATAGTTTGCATGTGATTTACAAAAAGGAAAAAAAAATATTAAAAAGCTAAACTTCAACATTTTACAAATACAGCAATGACAATGTTCTATACTTTCATCATCTGGAAAAACCTCTGTACAAGTTGCAGAGGTCTTTCTTTCCTTTTCAAGAGTGTAGGCGGACCACTACTCACTTTGGTGTTGGCTTTGGATCATCTCATTTAACACTATTCAATATTCGCATGTACAGTCAATATGCATGTACAGTCTAGTAAGTTAAAAAATAATTTTCAGTTTTTACACTGAAAATGATGCTTTTTGCTTTCATAGAAACTGTCTTTCCAATTGGCTAAGCCTTCTTTGAGAATGGGACTTAAACTTCTTACAGGTAAAGCTTATTATTAGTGTGCATTTACTGTATATAATTCAATGTTTCCATAAAATATTCTGTCATAGGTACATTAGCTAGCTGCTACTGTAGATTTCAGAATATGCTATGATGCAGAAAATAATATGAAGTGTTAAGGTGATTTGAAATAGTAAATTGAAATATGCAAATACACAATTTACTCAAAGATGTCATGCTCATGAAACTCAGGTTTCCCAAAAAAAGCACCTCAACATTTCATTTAATAAAATAAACACTACATCCTCAAACGTATTCTTAGAATAATAGAAACATTTAGGTTGCAAAAGACCTTCAAGATCAGAGTCCAGTTTTTAACCTCACATTGCCAAGTCCAACACTAAACTATGTCACTAAATGCCACATCTACACATCTTTTAAATGTCTCCAGGTACAATGACCCAGTCTTTTGGTTCCTAGCCTGTTGGTTCCCTGAAAACCCTTTCAGCAAAGATAGTGTCTAAAAAATCAGTAAAGACTAGTAAAAATAACACGAGGTCATAAAAATAACTTTTCCATTCATTTGGAGGTTTATCATTCAGGTATATCACATACATAGACTGAAAACTTACTTCTGGATTTCTTGTATTGCCACAGGCATGAAACATTTCCTAAAACAATTTAAGTGGGAATAAAGTACTATATGTCCATAAAGATTGATATGATCTCTAAGAAGAAAAAAGTTCTGCTGTATTGCAGCATGCCTATATGTGCAACTCTTGAATGGAAATGAATATAGAAATAGAATAATAAATAATATGCTTAAGCAAGACATTTTCACTGGAAGGTATTTAAGTGCACCTATTTCTTAGTGGTAGAGCAGTTTAATGTATATGACTGTTGCAAATAGCTGTCTTACTCCTTTCAATATATTAAAATTTCTTTCTGACTCATTTGAGAAATCACATCTTCTTAATTCAGAAAGACCCAGAGACATTCAACAGTTTGTGAAAAATGTGACCCAAAATTTTACCTTGAATACAAAATTTAGTGGTGATTCTTCACAAGTTTAGAAAGAAGGAAAAGGTCAATGAAAAAAATTATATATATATTTATGTATGTATGTATGTGTGTATATATATGTATATGTATGTATGTATGTATGTATATAGATATATATAAATGGAAGAAAAATTGGAGGAATACATACTGTGGAGAGAAAAAGTATTTCCCGTGAAGAAAGACTTTTTCAAATAAATTTGAAACAAATTTGGCTGTGTAGGAATACATAAGGAAAAGGAACCACAGGAGGGCATTTGTAATCAGGAAGTCATTTAAGTTGTAAAGAGGGAAAGCAGTAGACAAGACAGGTCTTTAAGTCACCACCTGGAGGACTCTAAAGGAAGGCAAATTCAGAAAAGACATACCAGATTAATTTTTATAATGGATTTTTTTTTTTTTTTTTTTTCAGAAAACAGTGTGGCTGCATAATAGTCTGAAGGGCAATAAAACATGAGGCACTTGCAGTGAAATCCAGGAAATTGCCTCTATGGGAGATAGAATGATTGGAGACAGACTGATCAGAAAAGGCCACCGAAGAACTATAAGGGAGTAGAGGACCAATGATCATGATATGCATCACTAATCTAATTAACCTTTTTATACTAAATCATTCTTATTAGAAGTGGCAAATTTAGGCAAATTCTTATTTCACAAAGAGAGGTTCACCATGTGAGAAAGGTGACTATGTCATAAAAGGTTCTTGTATGAATGTCCTCAAAGAGCTGAAATAGTGAAACTGTGGCAGCAACAATGACTGCAGACAAAATCATCTTAAAATGATCAGAAAAATAAATAACAAAATTAGAAGACAAAATAAAAGGTTATAGGCAGTTTAAAACCATGGAGGCTTTATGAGTGACAATTTATTTACATTTACTTTTCATTTTTCAGCTGTATTTCCCAAGAATCTTAGCATGAAGCTTCTAACTCTTGTGTACAAAACTTTGGTGCATATTGAGAGCAGTCCTTGCTCAACCAAGGTCCTAACCCTTTCTTCTGGAATGAATTTCATTCTGTAACGTTAACTGGTCTTTGAAAGAATTCTTTGTTTTCTATTATACTGTGCATAATTTCTTGAATTTTTCCCTGGCATGAATTTTTAAATTAAAATGACATCACAAATTATGCCCTGACGGGTATCTTATTTAACTCATTTGTGAATAAATTATGATTTTAATATACATGATTTTATTGTTTTAAAAATTTATTTCAAACATTTTACATTTCGAAAAGATTTTTTCTTTTTTTACATCCATGACCTTAATGTACCCTGCGTGCTTTTCCAACCAATAATTTCATTGAAATTAATAGACATATAAAGGGTGAAAAAGCCTTTAGCAGTGTTGCCACTTGAATACATTCTTGAATCCAGAAATAAAAATAGGCATGTGCACACTCTGTTATTTTTAAATGCCCTGATTTCTGTTTGTGACAATCTGTTTATAAATTTAAATCCTAACCTCACAGAACTCTACAATAAATTGTTAAAATAGATGTATTCTGTTCAATATTTTGTAAAGATGTTTGCTAGAGAGAAAAATATTTTGGAAACTAATTTTATGTGGTGTTAATATTAATAAATTCTTGGGTACTCATTATTCTGTATTTCAAGGGTATTTTCAGTTTTCCTGAGGAAACTCAGTAGTAAGGCTTATTTCTTTGTAGATATATTTCAAAATTATTTTCTGAATTGTCCCACAGATAACAATAATTATTTTTAAATATTCTCATTGAAGCTGGAATGGCTGTGATATGTCTTTCTGGATGTGTCATCCTTCTCTTATCACCAGGAATAATGAATGAAAAGGTCAAATAAACATGTACTTTGGCAGAGAACAAATAAAAAGTAAACAATCAATATTGTTTCTAAATACAAAACCTAATGAAAAACATTTTAATGGGAAAAGTGACTCACAATTATAAATACAGAAACCCACTATCTAGAACTAGTTTTTGGCTGTCCTTTCTACTCTTTGCTTCTTGAGCTGAGTTGCAAACTTCTATTACTGTTATCTAAATGCCATTAAGTAACTCTGAGATTATATTATTTGTGAAAGAAATTTACAGATTTAACCACTTTATTAAAGGATTAAGATAAATTGATGTCATATATATACTTTGAGGTTATGGCTTTAAAAAATGTCAACTTACCTTAGAAAACCTGACCCGATCACTAAAGTTCACATTGGAAACTTATGGTCAATTATATTTTTTAAGATATTAGTGGATGATCAAAAAGTAGTTCTTAGTATCTAAGGGAAATACAATTGCAAAGCAACATAAATGTTCATTCAAGTGATTGCAGCATCGTAGAATTACTAGCCATACAATTTTCGACAAATATCTTTGTTTAGAAAAGTCTGTCTGCCAATTAAAAAAAATCTAAGACATAAATAAAATTTTTAAAAATCTAAGAAAAAATAATCATCCCATAAGATTATGTCCTGAAAACAGGATAGAATGCTGAAACATGGCTGTATGACTTATTACTTGGGGACCTGATGGCATTCTGATCTTACAATACACAGCAGTTCAGAAGTGAGATGATCTCTCAGATGCAGTATAATTTCCAGTGATAATTAGTCCATAAATATAATCATTTTACTGATAATTTATGTAAGCAACCAATAATCAGTTAGAGGCCTAAATATGTAATTTATTTCATTCAGTAATTTCTTCTTCAAAAAAATTCTAGATGAAAATCTAATGCACTTTATATAGGTCAAACCTACCAAACTTTTGGAAAGTGTTTTCTGCCACTCCATTTGCCTCTTAAAGTAAGTTAAATAGCAGAATAGATACCTATGGAATTCATCCAAATGAAAAAAAAATCCTTACAAGAAAACTGAGTGTCACTATTATTGGAGAAATTCTGAAAAATTGTACTGTTTTCCCTGAATCATCAATGTCAATATCTGTCTCACTCAGCCCATTTATACACAGTATCTGCATCAAGGACTCTTATCAAGGGTTACTCATGGGGGCTTCTGTGGGTTTGCTTCTCTATAGAGAGTCCTTTTGATATTCCTTACAGAACATGTTCATTTACATTTTCTATTACAGTTAATTCTCAGAGATATAATAATCTGGTTTTTGTGGAATACTTTATGCACTTGTTTTTGCAACTAGTTTTCCACCTTAACTACCAAAATTATTAACCTGCTCTGCAAATAGAACTGCTTTCATTTTAAAGTTACTTCTTTTGTAGGTATACAGATAATGAAGGAAATATGGGACATGAACTTGGACTTATTCAGTTGTAATACCTCAAAAGACATCAGAGAGAAGCCAACCAAATTTAGATCATGTCTAACCTGCAAAAAGGATGAATCTAAACCATAGTTTATAGCCTGCCATCTATTCAGTACAGATTAAATGCTATGTATTATTTAGTGTAGTTGTAAAGAATGGTGCACAAGCAACTTCACTTGGATTTATAGAATATTAACCCATTTAAAAACAAATGCTTCTAATTTTAATTATATTTTAGGAATTAAGGCGTGAAAGTATGATTATTTTGATTAAATGAACTTTTTTCTTTGAGAATCTGCCACTTACAAGGTGGGTATATTGTTTCTTGTAGGATTCAATCTCCTGACAGAATGACAGTTTTCTAAAGTTTTCTTAATGTCTTCTCCCCAGGTATTTATGCTTGTGGATATAAGATACAGTTTTTCCTATCTGACAAGTGTAACCTAGTGCTTCCACAAAGTAGTAACCTTTCTTGGGAAAGGGAGATGACAAATGTGAGAAAATGTTATGGTTTTCTTACCTCAATATCAGATTCTTTGTAGAAAGAGAAGTATTCAGCAGACTTGATTTCCTCCTTTTTTGGGCTCCAAGAGACACAAGAAGTAAAGGTTTCTTCAAAAAGACATGTTAAAAGAATATCTAATTTTCACTGAAATTCTTTTACATAGCGAGTGGTCTGTGAACCTTGATCTGCAACTTGTCTCAAACCTGCATCTTCAATAAGAAAAAAAGGAACTTTTTTGTTTCATTTTTGTTTGTTTGTTTTTCTCATTTGAAACTAGGTTTCTCAACTATTCTCATTCACTGATGCTGTATTATCTGCAAACACCTTGTGAGACGCTATGACACACAAAAAGCCTTCACGTCATTCCTCATCTTTGTCCTGTGTTTCTATCAATGAAAGCAAAGGTGTACATCAAGAACATAAGTTGCTAATGTTTACTAAGCTATGAAGTATGGGAGACATTAGACACATAGCAGAAGTTTGGGTAGCACCAGATGTGATAGTTAATTGGGTAAAAAAGCTTCAGCATACTTTTATTGCATTCATCCCTGTAGAAATTCTTCTGTTTAAATGAGACTTTCATGAAAGACCTCTTTCTCTATTGCAACAAAAACTAACATTGAAGAAAATTCAGTGAAGTACTATTTCTGGGGTGAAATAGACTATTGGAGGTTTGAGTACCTCCAAAATATATTCCACCAGCAAATAAAAAGTCAGCTATGGTGATGTGGCAAATCATGAATGTGGCCTGGTTAGAAGGGGAAAATTGTCTGCTGAAAAGTAGTAACAGAGAAAGATCGGAACTGCAAGCCTGAGAGCTAGGCATGTCAATCTGAAAGACCCTTGAAAAGTGCAGCTGGCCTCTGGAGGGGAGTCAGGATGCCTAGAGAACAGAGGCATCCTGAGATACCGACATTTAGCACAAAAATATAGGGCTCTAGTAACAACTTATCATCCGAGGAGCTGGACACCAGTTCATAAAAAATAAAAATTTTCAGGAGCAACAGCAAACATCATCTTTTATTCTCTGTTACAAGTGAGAAATAGAAATTAACAACTTTTATTACGTTCTCAAAGAGGTCTATTCTACACTTTCTTATGTTGCTGTTTTAAAAAAGACTTAATTTTTTCCAAAAATGAGTCTCTCTCTCTGAGACCTCACCAGGTGGGATGCCTGACTAATTCCAGACTCTTTGGCATGGATCATTTTTAAAGGGAGACTCTGTTATCTCATTGTTTTGGTCTATCCTCATCTTTTTACCTCAAGGGTCCTCTTGATCTGGGATCAGTTTGTCCCTCACTTTTGGTGTTGTTTGTTTCCTTTTGAAATTGATTTCAATTAATTTTTATGTTTTTTATATAGTCATACAAGTAATTATGATAGGTATATCTGTTGTTATGTTGTTGATAAGTTGTCTTGATGATAAATTGAAGTAGTTTTTAATAGCCTATTAAAGCTGTTGCTGTTGGTTGTATGACAATACCAATTGATATTATTGATTGATAGCATACTATTGATTGATTTTTACACTACTGTTTGTTGATAGCAATTGGTAAAAGCTTGATATATAATAATTCCTATTAATTTTATTAATCGTAGTACCTGGTACTAGTAATTTTTGTGACATTGGTGGCAACCTGAAATAAAGTGGTGAAATTTGGAGGATAAAGCTGTGGTTTTTGTGTATTGCATTATCCTATGAACTCACAGTCACAACTTCTATATACCTGAAGGTTGGCTAACCCTTTAAGTTATGACAAATAATCAGATCTCTTATGATTTTTTTTAAAAAAGAGCTATGAAATATTGCATAAATACATAACAAATATCCAGACTCTTTCTATCATTGGATTAATTGCATTTCTCTTCAGTTTTCCTTAAAGAACAAAACATGGCAAACTTTGCTGAAGGATGTCTTGCTTTTTAGTGATGTAAGAGCACAAAACCATTAAAGCATACTGGTGAAAAATTGTCTATATAACTTACTGCTCATAAATTGACGTTTTTTAGGAGATAAAACTATGAGGGACAGAAATTTCTCTTCTAGTTGGGGACATCTAAGTCTACCTCTCTTCCCTGGTGAATCTTTCAGTCTAATGTTTTTTGAATGGCCTTATATGGTCTAGGGATACAAATTTTCTATTCTGCCCTGTTGTAGCATATAGTCATGCAGCTTTTCTCTAGCAATATATGCTGTGCAGATATAAAAGTTGTACATAATTCTTGTCATAGGAAAAACAATACAGAAATGCAAAGAGCATACTTGTTATTTGTAAATAAAAAAAATTATTTCTTCTTCTTCAAGAAAGTCACTTGAAACAATGTACTTCAGTTGTACAGTTATGTATCAGTTATGTTCTGATTTCTTGAGCAATGCTCCAACCAGCACTAGATGGTGTATAGTTGACTTGTTTGCTGAAGTAATTTTGCACTGAATGTCAGAAATAAAAGCAAAATGTTTCTTCTGCTGTTTTTACTCTGGTTAAACAAATGTCATCATGGCTGTAGTTGGAAGAAAAGCCAGCAGGATATTGAGATGTTAATTAAGAGGAGTATGAGAGGAAAATAATCCCTCAAGGCTCAAAGGATTTCAGATGGACACGTGAATGCTAAAATTTCAGCAAGTGAACCACAAGCTCCTGTGAAGTTGAAAGGGAAATAGGAAGGGAATAGCATGAAATAGTTGTGAAAGAAGGTGTATTAGAGGAAAAGCATTAAGAAAGATAGAATAGCAAAATGAAATTGAAAGAATTCAAATGGTGACAAGAAAATAGTCTAATCTAGAAAAAGATGTATTTGGAATTTAAAGCTACACTTTCTCTTGGATGTAACAAGCTCAGAAGGGCTATTCAAAATTATATTCCAGTTTTGTGTTCAAGATTAATAATAAAAAATTGTCTTTAAAGGCCTTTAAATATATCTTTAAATACTCTAATATTTAGACTGTGACATTTCTTGTTTAGTAGTGTTTCTTCTACCTGCTCTATTCTGAAAGGAAAATTAGGTGGTAGCTAGTTTGTGGTTATTTTTTTCATTAAGGCAATGTGAACTATATTTTCAAGAAATGGAAAGTGTTTTCAATTCTGTAAAAAAAGATACAGGGTATTTGAAAGGTAATTAAAGTTCCGCTGACATCAGTTCTTTGGTGCAACAGCTGCAAGTGTAGGAGGCCTGAAAAAGATAATACAGTCCTACGCTGTATATTTTTTGCCCAAGTTCTCTTGATATCGCCCACCTTGTCTACATTTCTGTTGGATTGCTCAAATTCCATTAGCTTGCATTCCATGCATTTTACAGCCTATGTTTTTGCTGTTAATAAGGCTGATCTTGCATGTAATTTGGTGAAAATCTGAGTGTAATTTTCAACATACATGCAGATATATCTAACCACAGTAAGTTTATTTCATTTTGAGGTCCTTCAATGACAAAAAAAAATGCCCTAGTGAGACAATGGTGCTTTTACATGCTGCCTTAATAAAGTAGTCACACCAATAAAGATGATTTCATGCACATCACAATTACCAGTGTCAGTGCCTCTGTGAGAATGATCATTTCTCAGCTTCTAAAACCATTGCAATTAAATAGAAATTCATAAGCCATGACTTGCAATTAAGCAATAAGTGGAAAAATGTCTGATTTTTACTGCAACAGCTGATAATGTACAGTACAGGCTGCTGAAAACTGTGGACACCTCTATTTTATATATACGGAGATTTTTGTATCACAAAAAGACAAAACTTGGATTTCCTTAACTGCGTTTTACATGGAAATAAGTCATTAAAGCATGACCATGGAGCACATACACTTGGAGTAATTATTTGGGATATCAACAGACACTGGAATGTGAGGATTTAGAAAGCAAATTAATTATTTCTCTGTGTTCTTTTATTCTTGAAGATCACTATTTTTAGTGGACTGCTCTTCATGCAAGTGAAAGAAATTGACAGCCTCTGAATCATCAATTTTCATCCTTAATTCTTATTCAGTACTAACATCAAAAAATACATTTATATTTTTACTTTCTAGAAAGTCTGATAATAAAGCTAATAAAACATATTCTACATATTAATTTATATTCCACATAGAATAGTTTTTAATGTTAATGTTAATACTCTCAGTAATAAATTGCTTTTCATTACTGTTCCCTTCATGTTTCTTAAAACTATTTTCTATACAATACAGCCATTTAAGGACAAAATGATATTTCTATCAGAAAAACAAAGAATATACAACCAAATAATATCCTTATTTAAAAAACATTGTGATTTTGTTATTTTGATCGATGTTTTATTTAGTTAGTTATTTTATTTGTCTTCATGCCCTTTCAACGGATCACAGGAAAACTACATTCTCCCATTTTTTGAGGCATCAAGATTTAGTGGTTGGGATGGCATTCCTCTCAGGAAACACTATCCCATTTGGCTTTGAGCACAGCAAGTAGCTTTGCAGCACACCTATGTGAGGGCAGGGACGTAGATACTACCTTTGGGTAAATGTTATCTCTGAGGTGTGTTCCAGTTACTTTATGGGCAGGTTGATTCACCCTAAACCTCTTGACTAGAATGGCCCAAACGGTGTCTGCAAGACAAAACAAGCAAATAGGGAGAACAACTCCATTCTAACTAGAATGTGTGAAAAACAAGTAGGTTGCATTTATAGCAATATCATCCTGTATTTTTAAGAAACAAAACAGTCTAACACAGATTAAAAAAAAAAGAAAAAAAAAGAAAAAAGAAAGGAAAAAAGCTTAATTACTACTCCTAGTCTTTGCATTACACCAAATGTTGGCTTAAGAGGACAAATACTGCCTGTTATGACTACAGCAAAGCATATTGTAACTACGGTTATAAGAGACCCTGACACAGACCACCAGCCAGCATAAATCAATAGATTTCCTACATATACAGCAGTATATGTAGGTTGACCTTCACAAGCAGAGGCCATATATTGGCCTATAATTTTTTTAATTATAAAGAAAGGAGGAGTATATGAAAGGTGTTTTCACATTATTACCTTTCAGACTAGAAAAGTACACCTGAATGTTTCAGCCATTTCCATACATGTTGTATTGAGTATCTATGATAAAAATAAGTGGATTATCACAAATTTAAAACTGAGATTTTATATTTCCCACCACCATGAGATAAAAAGACATTAAAAACATAGTCAGCATCCAGATTATGTGGAAAAAGTATAGAAAATTTAATCTATTAAGACCTTTTCACATATCTGAAGTTCCAAAAATAAATCTAATCTGAAAGTTTTTTTAGAGTAAAATTTCACTACAATATTTAATGATACAAAATCAATATGTATCTTATAAATGCCATCATTATAAAACAGCGAAATAAAAATCTTAACTGCCTCACTGACAAATGCATGAAAAGAAAAAAATCATTGTATGCAAACACGAGAACGCTACAATATAGTGTTGACCTTCACTCTTCAATAAGCAGACTCAGCACTGAATATATGCTGTTTTGAAGGGCCCCTTGAGCTTTCATTATTTTATTGTGAACTCTGTGCCTAGAACCACTTAGCCAAGTAAAAAGATTAGCCAGGGGCCTCCCATTCCTACCAAGGTCTGGTACAAACTGTAGTTAACAGATTATGTTGAAGGGCCCTTGTGTTGGGTGCTTTCATTGTTTCATTCCTTGGAGTACTCCAGCTACAAGACACCAAGCTGATTACAGACACTGTAAACAGTCTGTCTTGTTTTGAAATTTGTATGTAGGGTAATGAGCATTGTAAACATATGTAAAACTTCACACTAAGTTATTTTAGAGCTGCAGTTTAGTGCTTATTAAAATTCTGTCTTTCTGGCCTTTATCAAGCAGTGTCATGCAGCTATAGTGATTTCACCAGGGGTGAAATATTCCTTATTCAGAAATGGAAATCCGAAATTCCAGGAACACAATGATACAAAGGGGTCAGGCTCTCCCCCTGAACTATGCGTGTCACTTTTTCTTCCCCAGAAAATGAAGTAGGCATAAAAATTCCAGTTAAACAAAGAAACTGCAGCTAAAATTTAAACTATCTCTGACTGAGGTGACAAAAATGGTTAGAGGAACAAGCATGCTGGTCCCCAAATGGATTATAATTATCATTCTTTATAATTAGCACCATCTTTGAATTTTAAAATATATTTATCTTTTTAAAACATTCAGTTCTCTCATTTTCCACAGACCCCCACCCTTCTTTCTCTTTCTGTACAAAGCTAAAAGAAAATTAAATGTTGGCAGTTACAGTAGCTACATAAGTGTGGCAACAATCCAACATTCATACAGACAGATCTGGAATAATCTTTCCATGTGCAAAAGTAGTTGAAAAAGATTTTAGCACTCTAGACATTTTATCTGGTTAAGATCTTACTCAGTGGAAGGTGATTGACAGCAGCTCTTATGTTCGAAGATTTTAACAGAGAATGCGCAGTGTCTAATAAATGGTTCTCCTTGCATTGTTCAGCCATTTATTTTTTAGGAAAACTACATGCAAAGCACTCTGGGTCAGATGCCAGGGAAATGTTTCCATGTCTTATGTAGATGAGGCTGTCCCCTTGTACAGACCAACTATATTTACCAAAGTAATTGGTAATTGTTACATAGAATATCACTTCTGCCACAGAAACATGACCACTGGAGATTTAATGAGCTGAACCTGTGTCAGAAAGGAGCAGTTTTATTTACTGCTATGAATCATTTTAAGTATCCATCACTGTGTAATTTTTGCTCCAAGAGGCTAGTTTACATGAGTCAGTCAAATATAATACACCACAGTTTCAAGTATATTTGAGCTCATTAATACTTCCTCACAATTTACTGAAATCTACATTGAGAATATAGATCCCAAGAATGGATTTTATAAGGTGATGAATCAAAATAAAGGTACTTTTGAAAGGACAATCACTGTAACATAAGTAACTTTGGAGTTATAAATTGCTGTCAAAACTTTTGAGACTAGATGCTGCCCTCACTTTCAGTAGTGTCAATCAAGAATAAGACTTCTGAAGCCAGTGCATTTATTTTAGGTTTAAATCTGTATGTATGCACTCACGCAGTGGTTCAGTTCTCTCCCCAAATCAATCAGAGTTTGTTCATGCACTATTTTTTCAGACAAACATATATTGAGGTAAATGTATATAAGTTTTTACTTGGAGAAAAATTATAGATTATTAAAGTACTAGATTATTATAACACAAATTACTTAATTCTAGGTAAAATCCATTCCCTCTGACACTCCCCAATGCACATACACAAACACAAGCCCACATATGCATGTATAAACTCGTGAGCTCCTGCAAACAACCTAAGGACATGGGCTTTGCTCAAGGACCACCACTGAGGCCTGAAAGCAAAATAACCATTTTCAAAACCAGAGGCAGGCAAAGAAACAGAAGTGAGATTTGTGACAATGAGTTACAATAACGCACATAGCCCCGGGTTTTAGCCAAAACCTTAGGACTCCCTGTAAGTCAGATGCTTACTCTAAGTAAAATAGAAAATATAGCAGCGGAGTGGATTTTATTAGCATCTTACATTTTTTTTTTAAGCCTAATATAAAATCCTCTCATAGGAGAAATGGAAGAAAAGCTTATATAAAACATGCATCATAAAAACCCTTCAAACAATGAAAACACTGAGGAAGTTCTTTCATTTATCTTTATTATTTTTAAAGTGTTATTCAAAGGTGTCATCTAATTCATCACTTTACTGTTTTTTATGAACTCTAAGGATACAGCAAGGTACTTCAAAAGTGCTTTTCTGTCTGGACCAAAATTTATCTCCAGTATAACAATGAGTTGAGATTAACTTTTACCTTGTTTGCCTTCTACTGTTGCATAATATTACAATTTTATTCCCACTCTCCCCTTCTGTTTTTAAGAGTTCCATTTGTATAAAATATTGCATGCAATAAATCATTTGTGGCAGAAGCAGTAATAATATTGACCACACATAACAATTTATCATTATGTTTATCATTGTGCTTGCTCTCTCCCTGCCCTGAATATGTTCCCCACCGTGCCTGTGACACCCATAGAGAGAAGAAAAGCTATGCATTACTGTCAACAGAGGGATTTCCACAGTGGAACTGGCACAGATATAATGTCACAAATACTAGTGATAAAATAGTAGCATGTTTGGAAAGACAAGACCAGGTGTCAATCTTATGGACTTCAGCAGTCTTTGGCTTAGGCCTGAAGGAAGGGTGAAAGCACAGCACCATAAAAAACAAACAAACAAACAAACAAATAAACAAAACAACCTAAAACTTTAAAATGCAGTTTTGCACTAAAATGTGAATTATTCCTAACCTCAGCAAGTGGCCAAAGGATCAGACTCACCATTACCTTAATAACTTTAATTATCAATACGCACTTAGTATTTTGTGTACTTTGAATTTGTAAAGGATCCATTGATTACACTTTCTATCAGATCATGTATCTTTTTACTGTTAATGCAGACTATTGTGTGTTGTTCAGCTGTTCCAGCTATTCATACAATATTATTTCTCTGTCTCTTTTTTATTATTTCAGGGATAACCTTTGAGTTAACTAGTGCAATGTCAGCCTGTGGCTGAAGCTTTATTTCTGTTACCAGAAACTGCTACTACTACAAAGGACATTGTAAAAGATATTTTCCTTCTTAATCTTTGCAGGAAATTAATCTTTCTATTGGCTGATTAGGTAAAGGATTATAAACTTGTTAGGTGTTCAAAATACAGGTGTGGAAATGTCTTATGCTCTGTCTAAGCACCAAACCCCGCTCATTTCCTATATTAATAAGCCAATTTCTGTTGAAATTATTCTTCAGTACACTAAAAACTGAAATTCAATTGTCAAATAAACAACTTCAAACTTGCATATTAATGGCATATAGAACTTTTTTTCTTCTGGAAATCCACTTTTGTTTTTCTAAAGTGATTTCACAGGACTAGCTGCCCCAATAAGTTGGATTTTTCTTTCCCTTTTGATAGACTTAAGTCACTTGGAGAACTAATGCAATGTTCTTCCTTGTCTGCATGAGAGACAGAAAAGTGCTAATCTCTCAAACTACTACTTCAGAAAGATGAATTTATTAATTTCATATTTTATGTGTCAAAAATAATTTTCAAAATATTCTCACTGTAGAGAGACTGATTTGGAAATTTTGGAGTAATAACATACACAGGGATAAACATTAAACTAGTAACTCAGTAAACAAGACAGCCTTCAAATGCTGTTTAAAAGTACGTGTCTTCTTAACTTTTGTCTGTTACAAAAACTGTTCATCCTTTTTTGAATCTGTTTTGCACTTCTTTTCTACACTAACAACCTCATATATTATGATTGATCTGCAGTCTATACACTCCAGTTGCTTGCAACTTTTTGTCTCAGTTACACCAGCAACTATTTTATATGCAAGCCCTAGATCTGTGACTTCATCATATCCATGTCCTGCCACCAGATACAGACGCGCTTTGTTCTGCCTCTTTTCATGCTGGAGGAGTTTTTCCTAGGGGTTGCTCCTTGTTCTGAAACATGAAAATGTGTGAAGCATAAAACTCCAGCTGTGAATACTTACCTCCCTGCAGTGTTAAAAAGTTCAATATACAAAACACCTGGTTTCAAGCAAAATGTACACTAAGATATATGGCAATGAGACAGATTTAATATACCCCATAGGGCCCTCAAGCAGGTTTTAAATTAAAGACACAACATAGTTGGTTTCTTTTCTCTTTTTTTTCTTCTTTTTTTTTTTTAATGAGCCTTTATTCCGTGAATAATGAATTGATACTTCTTCCTACTGAAGAGAAAGTCATAAACAAAAAAGCAATTTTTGATGAGAAGAAAGGATGAAGATTCATTGTTATGCAAATAAAATCTGAAATATAAAGTTTACATTATGAACAGAATAAAAACCCTTTGTTCCATGCAGAGGAAATATAGAGGGTCCCTGGAAATCTTGACATGGAGTACATTCTTCAGTTCACTTGAGGTTTACTTATGCATTGGCACATAGACTACTATTTGAAGGTAATAATAGAGTCTATTCCTCCTACCTTATATTCTGCAGACAGTATTTTACATTTATATTTGACTGTACTTCCATACAGAGCTGTTCTAAATGCCCAGCAATATAGATGTGGCTTCAAATAATTGACAAGAATTTTACAAGAGAATATAATTAAGAAATGGAAGAACATCATAGGTCAATAAATGTTGTTATTATGGCTTCATACAACAGATAAAGAAAAACTATGTCTTCATACAGGTCCACATGCATTCTCCTTGCATTGTATCTTGCCTATTTCATAAGCCTTTCCTCTTGACAATACCAGTTTTAAGATGATAACAGGTATAACAATAAGAACACAATCTTCCCCAAAATATGGACATTTGAACAAAAATACATCCACTTCATGTAAGTTTTAAAAAAACAGAGTTCTGGTGTTTGTAAGGCATATCTATTTACAAAAGTAAATTTTCAATATTTTTTTTTTCCCCCCCAGAAAAATCTTTGGGTTTCAAGTGTTTGATGCCTGAATACTCAATATAACCATGCAGCTAAATACTAGGCAGGATAATTTCTTATATGATAGATAATAAAATTTGGAACCTTTGGATGAGCTTGACAACTGATCAAGGAGACCAAGAAAGCTTCTCCACTGCCCATAGGTAAGAAAAAGCCTGAAACAGATCTTTTGGAAATCATAAAAAGCTCTGTGGGAGAGTTCAATCTCAGCTTGACTCAATTTTTTTCTGACTCATCACTATGAATTTAATATTCAAATGTCTCTGAAAAGTGCTTGTCAGGTGTCATTTCCGAACTATAATGTAATGGCAGCTGGACATGAACATTGCTGGAGAATAAAGAAATGAAGTGCAGATCAAGTACATTAATGTCACGTGGAAATCAATAACAGACTCAAGAGGCTGAATTCATGGAGATATTTCATGAATATGTTAAAGAATTTTGTGAAATGTGTTTATTCATCTATGGATAAGTTGCATTTTCAGCGACCAATCATTGAAAAATTGGAAGGTTTCAGTCATATATAGTGCATTCATTCATTTTAGTGAATGTGTTACTCTGTTTCTGTTAATAGTCAAGATTTCCCAACCGTAACTGCTAAATTTTCTCACCTTAGTGGTCAACACCAAGTAAAATAAATTTATTAATTTAAAGCTCCTTAAAAAAGCCATTACCTTTATATATCTCTAGAGGCATATGAAGAAAGAATTATTGGAATAGATAAGGAACAGGTGTAGTGAAGCTACTACTATTCAAGAACATTTTTATAATCTACAGTAACTCTGCATTAAATAAATAAATCAAATTACCACTTTATGT
Organism: Rhabdornis inornatus; assembly: GCA_013397075.1. NCBI lineage: Eukaryota > Metazoa > Chordata > Aves > Passeriformes > Rhabdornithidae > Rhabdornis > Rhabdornis inornatus. Next base: position 3,800,302 of record VWZS01007734.1, on the reverse strand, counting down.
TTCTGAGGAGTTCAGTAGCTGTGCACATACCTACACCATATCAAATTCAAATTACCCTTGTCTTAAAATCCAGACTGTATAACTTCATTTTTACAGTATGCTAAAGAAATAGACCCAGGCAGATGCATTGTTCAAATTATATGCCATAGTATACCCATAAAGCTGCCTCAGCACTGCATTCTTTCATTGTGCTTGCATAAAACTTTGTTTACATTTGTTCTTAGATATTAAAATTAAATTTATTTTTCAGCAAATATTGTTTAAATCAACTTGATTATTACTAACCAGCAGAATGTGGTTTTATTCTTCATGTTAATATCAAAATATTCTAGTCACTGTTTATTTAAGAATTGCAGTTCCAGACTTCCTGGAAGGTAATAAAACAAGATGTTAAAGCCTTTTATTCCCTTTAGTTGATATAAAGTGTGTATCATAAAAGAAATTTGAAGTGATTTTGTCATAAAAAAATTAAATATGATAATATTGGTTTAAATTTTTTATGTTTTTCCTTTCTAATTCACAAAATTAACTGTCATGTTTATGTCTAAAAGCCATCTAAACATATTATTTCATAATGTTATTTGTGAATCTGTCCTAAGCACAGATCGTCAGGACTTAAATATGTACATGTGTATTTATCTACGTGTTAATGGAATTTTCAAACTTTTCAGTTATAAAATTTCAAGTGTTGCTAAGATTTTAATTAAATAAGACTGTTTAATAAATTATCCTTCCGTGTTTACTGCTTCAAAATGAGGAAACCTTCCAAGAAGATAAATTTCATTCATAGTAAAATGTGACCTACAGCTTGCCTTAGCGCTCTGCTGAACATTTCACCAGAAATCCAGTACTTATCTGTTTATTTCAGATGTTTAAATGCTGATCAAAAGGAAAGAAAAAAAAATCACCTTTTTTTTATGCCTGATTTACAAAGATCTTAAGTACCAGGAACAAAGAGAAACTATTTCTTACAGAAGGAGAAAAGAAGTGCTACTATCAGGAGATATCAAGATCAACAGCAATAGTCTCACAAGAGTAAGAGTACACCACGTTTGTACTTCATTAAAATTGGAAAAAGTAAAACAAGCATAATCTTGCATTAATGGGACAGTGTAAGCTAGTAGAACTCTCAGATAAATAGATTGAAAAGTGTTTCTTTGATTAAGAGTTTACAACATTGTCTAGATTAATTTAATTTTCTCTTTCAACAGCATATTGAAATATTTATCATCCTTCTCTGTGTAAATAATGTTCAAAGGCTGATTGTGATTTCAATGACTATTAAATTTTGCAAATTATAAATCAAATCATTGATAAAAATAATTTTTGTATATGAAGAGTCAGCATGCTTACATATTTCTCATATTTATGATTAATTGTTTAAATAAGTATCACTGATCTCTTAAGTGATGAAAAATATTTTAAGCAAATAATTATCAATGCCTAAGAAATAACAAATCAGAAATGCTATGTTACATAGGCATGATAACTCCACCAAAAACAGACTACTTTTAGGATTCAAGTCTGTTTCAATAATTCAGTGATTATCCAAATATTTGCAAATATATCCATGCCATCTCAAAAATAAACTCCATATATAATCTTTAATTCATAAAAAATCCTTACAAAACTTTCTTTCTTTGTTTTCTTTTCTTCTTTTTTTTTTTTTAACTGGGGAAACTACTTAAAAATTTGTTGTCAACAAGGTTAAAAAGCTAAATTGTTACAAAGCATAAATGTTCAATGAGATTTCAAGGTTTCAGTGAATGGGGGTGACATGGTCTTACAATGATAAACTTTAGTAGGTTAAATATGAAGTAATATCAAAATGTATTTGTGAGAACAGTATCAGTTGCTTTGCAAATAATGTGATTTTTTTTGGTGTCTTTTAATAAATGTAGATTCAGAGCCTTCAAAATCCTTTTTCAGAACCAACTTTTGATCACAGTTTGTCTGCAATTGAAAACTGTTTTTCAACAGCAAGAAAAGGAAAACATTAACAGAACACCTGCAAGAAGAGGTAACTCTCAGATGTTTCATGAGTTGCTACTTTTGGACTGCAGCTGCCTTCTGAATTGATTTTGTACTGGACATCCTAGAAACAGACCATGAAAATATATACAATTTGAAACTCTTGACTTGCATTCAGAGGGGGGAAAAGAGAAGTATGCATTTTTAAGGATGATTAACGTTCATTCTCTTAGTACTAATCAGTTTGAACTATTACAAAAGAGGACATAAATGAAATTGGATTGGATAGGACAATTTAATTTACATACAGGTGAAACAGAGTCATTGTGTGTTGACTTCAAAAACCTGACTTTTAGTTTTGGTTTGGGGAATTACTCAGCTATAGGAGAGGGGTAATCCACTGACGAATTTTTGATTTTTAAAACACCTTAGGGAGTAATTTTATTATTTATATTTCATTTTAAAAGTAGGTTTTAAAGAAAAAACTGGAACAGTTCACAGCCCACACTAAGTTTGGGCAGGGGCTTGACCTGCTAGTGAGTAGAAAGGCCCTGAGGAGGGATCTGGATAGGATGGATCAATGGGCCAAGGTAGTGGTATGAGGTTCAGTAAGTTGAAGTGCCAGGTCCTGCACTTGGGTCACAATAGCCCTATGCAGCACTATGGGCTGGGGGCAGAGAGGCTGGAAAACTGCCCAGCAGACAAGGACACAGGGATGATGGGCAGCAGCAGCTGGACATGTGCCCAAGTGGAAAAAAGAGGCCAGTGACAGCTTGGCCTGTATCAGCAATAGTGTGGCCAGCAGCACCAGGACAGTGATTGTCCCCCTGTACTCGGCACTGGTGAGGCCACACCTCGAATCCTCTGCTCAGTTTTGGGTCCTTCATGATAAGAAAGACATCGAGGTGCTGGAGGGTGTCCAGAGAAGGGCAGTGGAGATGTAGAAGGTTCTAGAAGCTAAGCCTCATGACTGAGGGAACTGGGGGTGTCTAACCTGGAGGAGTCACAGGGCAAGCCACACTCTCTGCAACCACCTGAAAGGAGGCTGAAGCCAAGAGGGGAGTCACCCTCATCTCCGAGGTAACAAGCAACAAGACGGGAGGAAATGGCCTCAAGTTGTGCCAGAGAATGTTCAGGTCAGGAAGATCAGGAAGAATTTCTTCATTGAAATGGTAGTTAGGCATTGGAATATGCTGTTCAGGGAAGGGGTGGAGTCACCATCCCTGGAAGTGACTGGATGTGGCACTCTGTACTATGGTTTATTTAGCATGGTGGTATTCAGTCAAAGTCGGGACTTAATGATCTTGGAGGTCTTTTCCACTTTTATGATTCTATGCTTCTAATATTTGTGTTTTTTCAGTAACTACACTTAGTCAGTAAAATAATAGTTTTCTTTTAAGGCATACTTTTTTGCTGAAGGAGAAATTCTCATGTATCTTATTCTGATAGGGAACAAACTGTTTAAATGTATAAAAGATGACATGGCTTACAATTTCTGCAATCTGGCAAGGAATTCTATCTTCCAGAAGTAGTGTCCACATGGAAACTGCAGAAGATGATACTTTTATTTCTGTCGGATGAAATGTATGATTCACACTGTGAAGACAGAATTCTGCATCACTAAAAGATTATCTTTTCAAAACTCCTTCAGCCTTGGTGAGGTACGATATCACATGTCTCCTCTGTGAAAATCAGTTAATATCATTCCTTCAATTGGCTATCTAGAACAGTCATGGTTTAGCCCTTTGATGATAAATTCCATGCGACATAAATTTTTTGAAAAATCTTCAAAAAAGACTAGAAATGTCCCCTGACATCTGTAGCTAGGACAGTACTGAAAAACAATTAATCAAAATTCATTTCTCATCTTTGAAACTGCCCTTTTCCTTTCAGGAAAAACGCAGCTTGTCTTCCCATTCTGCAGATGTTAGTACTGTGAAATAACATATTCAGAATCCCAAGCATTATATGAAAAGGATTTATTTAAAAACAAAATAAAATAATTATGGTAGATGACATTTATATTATTCTGTTCTACAAAAGAAGTTTACTGTTCTCTTAGATTTTTATTTCTGTTTCATTTCAGTATAGCTGAATTTCAGTATTATTCCACTGAGTTATCCCCAAAAATAAGGATAAATTAAATAAACACAGAAATATATAAATTATTCTCATCAGGATGACATCAAATGCTCCAAAAATAAGAGTACTCTGTAAACTTTTTTTTTTTTTTTTTTTTTTTTTTTTTTTTTTTTTTTTT
>VWZS01007734.1:3779646-3795633 GCA_013397075.1 Rhabdornis inornatus | reverse complement strand
TTTTTTTTTTTAATGCATACTTTCACTATGACTTCCTTTTTTCACATAAAGCTTTGAAGAAAAATATGGTGTGGGATTTTGGTGGGGGCTTTTTGTTGGGTTTGCTTTTTGTTTGTTTGTTTATTTCTTTGGGGGTTTTTTATGGCTTTTTTTTTTTTTGTTCTGATTTGTTTCATTTTCCTGTAGAACAGCATAAATTTCTTTACCTTGCCATATTCCCTAGAAAATATGAGATTAGCGTCCAATATCTGACAAAATACTTTAAGGAGTTGAATGCCTCTGTTACATATTTTTACATTGTCTTGTTCAACTGTCACTGAGTTGCTCTTCCCAAATATTGAGCCAATCAGAGCAGTCCTTAAGATACGTAATTTCCATAATTTTAATGATGATTATCATACTTCTATCCTTTTTAAGTTATGAATTTTTACCTGATATCACCATGTAGAAAATTATCTTCTTTCTGAAAAGAAGAATAAAATCCTGCTTAGTAATGCTACTGACATAAGCTTGTAATTTACTTTTTTTGTCTTCCACCAGAGGAAAAGGTCGAGCTTCAAAAAGCTTTTTCCCAGCTCACAGTAATTAGATCTATTTCATTCTAATACAATCAAAAAAATGTTTGAATTGACTTATGAGGACTCTTATGCATCTTCCACAGTAGCAGAAACTTGATACATTGATACACTCTGCTTGTACTTCATACCTAATAAAACATCTAGATTACCTTTCTGCTGTGGAAGTCTCAATAAAGAAGCTGTACATCTCTAGGCGGAAAATGCTGAAGTGTTAAAATACAATTTATTATAGTTAGTTGAAAGATGACAGTGGTCCTTTCGACCATATTTATACTAATAAACTGAGCAGGTCTGGAGACTGGTTCACACAAAATATCAGACTGCTTTGTAGCTCAAATGCCTCTTAATCCATACTTTTTACTAGAGCAGGAAGCATCCTCCCAAGCAAACTCAGTTTTAGAGGGGGCACACATAGGTCAAGGCTGATGTTAACACCCATATGAATAAGTCCTTCATTTTCTGGAATAAAAAGGAGTATAAACCACAAGGATAGGGGATCTGATATGGCACCCATCTTCATGGATAGAGTGTGTGTCCTGTTTCTTTGTATTGATGTAGACATTTTTTGTATTAAAGAATTTTGATAAGCTGTCTGCAGACTGTTTTTATGGAAAATACTTTTTTTTTTTTTTTGTAAGCATTTTTTTTTTGTTTCTCTGGTTGTTTTGTTTTATGGTTACATGGTTTTTGTTTTATGGTTTTGCTTTACATTTTCGCTTTTGCATTTTTGCATGAGCTTGGTCTCTCCTTCTTTCAAAACAAATGATTACTTCTGTCTGAAGACACAGGAATTTCTGGTTTTTCTAGTCTTTTTACATGGAATGCTTTGTGTAGAATCTGTAGTTTCTCTGAAGTCATATCCTGGTTATTTCTGACTTTTCAGCCCCTTTGATCCAAGTGCTGGCATAAAGCACTAGTTTAACAAAGTAATTTTATGACAGCTTCTTTATGAACTTTGCATTTAACATTTGCTCTGAACCACACATTAGTATTTGACATTGCTTCACAGTGAGATGTGGAAGAGTCTAGGCTATGATTCTTTTTGTTTCCCTTTCTGGAATACTGAGGATAATATGGACAAATACCTTTATTGTCTTTGTTCATGGCCTTCAAAACATCTTAGCTGGGGACCAAGTTAACCCTACCATGCCATCACGTTTGTCTTCACAGGCTACCTTTAAACACTGTTGAGATCAAGGAAGATAACAGAGGGAGAAGTGAGACCGGTGCCTGATGACGTTCATAACCTGTTTGCTCATAAAGAGGACAAAAAGATGGATCACCTGAATTATCTTTGAGCAGTTACAGAATCACTGTTCTACACTAGAATGCTTTCTAATGTGACACTGTTACCTTTTGTTCAATTCTTTTTCATGTTTGATGCTCTGTCTACGTGGTTCTAAATCTGAGAACATGTAGTGAAGGTGTTGGCATAGTACTTTGTAGCTCCCAAGCCATTTAATTTTCCTAAATAATTTGAGATGCTTTCATCTCTCTTCTGCTCTTCGAAGTTGAAAAAACTGTTGTGGTAGAAATCCAAAATATACTAGGTGAAGTTCCACTTGTCCCACTAATATCAAAGTCAATATGCTACAAGCACAGAGTAACAACAATAAAGAATAATTTTAATAACTTAAGATAAAATAGACTTTCCCATTATAAAATAACAACCTAAATTAAATTACCAAATCATGGGAAAACCTACTATAAAAGTAGGTGTGAACTGATAAAATATAGCTTGTAGGGATAAAATATCTATATGAATCTATGTGATGCATCTATGGATGATATCAGCTGAGGTGATTCTGTATTTTCTAACTTTATACCATATATTTAGATTTATAATTGTGTATGTAATTTCTTCGTATACACACAGACATGGATGAATGACCCAATCTTTGTTATAAATTTCTTCATATTTAACTGTGGCTGATAATAAATTATCATTAGTTATAACACACATAATGAAAAATTGTTGTGGCATTTCCTTTAAAGAAGGCAGTGGGAAGAAGTATGACTCATAGTCACACAAAGATTCCTACAGACACTTGTTAGGGTGTATTTTTGGTACCACACTTGTACAGACTATTGCACAAGTTCATAATATAGTCTTTTTACATAATGTAAATGGCAAAAAATAATTTCTGAGTGGAATGAGGAGCCAACATAAATCAGTCTGTTGTCTAATAGTAGAGAAACCATAGCATTTGTTGAAGGAATAGGAAACTGATATAATCTTAGGACTCGCTGGTTCTATCTGGACTCATATGCATTTTATTGCTGCTGTCTGGCAAGAAAGGAGAGTGAAAATACTTTATTTTTCTGCGTAGCTAATGTAGGTGCCAAAGGAAAAAATAATATTTAAAAGGCTGCTGTTCCTTCTCATGCACTCATACATGAAATAGGGCTAAACCTCCTCTCAAATATATCAAGAATCAAAGTGGGTTACAGCTTTGTTTAGCACAGCACACTATTTATTTTAAACAAATATTTACTTTTGTTTTTCCTTATTCCATTTCTTATTCTCCATTCTTCCTACAGCCAAACTGTTTTGAAGTGAAACTCAAAACACTTGAAGGAAATGGTTAAATTAAAAAAAAAACTCTTTCAGTCCCATCAATGATCACAGACCAAGGGAAGCTGAACTGTGATATGCAGGTGTACTGTTCAGATAGGCCTTTAATTTTGAAACACAACAAACATGGAATTCATTTCTCTTGAAGGGGATAAATGTATGAAATTCATGGAGGAATGCTAGCTGAGTAAGAATATAACTAAATACATGCAAGGGTCACAAAATCAATAATTGATGAAGTACTTTCAGATTGGAGTATTACTGGACCCTTTCTTGGGGTTTCTAATGGTCATCTCAATCCAAAGTCCACCCAACTTCATATTGAGAAGTAAATATGAATACTTTATGCTTCTAAAAATCAATTTCCTGTTCCTAAGTAGCTTTCCACACTAATTGATGATGATTCTTTCTGACAGTCCTAGAAAATTAGTTGTAAAAAATGATAAATTATTTTGAATTCTAAAATCCAGTACTGAGGAAAATAAGATCAGTCCTCTATTTTCAAATAGAAAAGTGACACGAAGAAAAAAAAAAGAGATAAAATGGTAAGTAAACAAATATACTTAAAGGAAAATGCATAAAATTAACACTGTATCTTTTAATACGTGGAAAACAATGCCACCCTTGGTGATAGAGAATTAATTTAAAATGCTATTATACAAGTTGTGTAATGATTTTCCAGGAAGGAAAATTTGTTTCATAATAAATATCTTGTTAATCTAAGTATCACTTACAGCAAAAGAGAGAGGGGGGTGCTTTAGCCTCTGGTTAAAAAGAGTATAATCAGTAATTTTCCACAGCTGTTTACTTTGATTCTAAATGTTTTGAAAATGGGTAGCACATTTCATCTAAGACACTAAGAATTGGAGAGACAGTACGTGTGTTAGACTCTCTCATCTCCAACATGAACTTGCCACCCCATTCTGAAAAGACACATTCATCTTCTTTTCAGTTATAACAGAGTCCTTCTAGTGTTGTTTATACTGTGAAGCCTCATTCTGTGTTAGTGATGCCCACGTAAGTCCTAGATTGTTGGTTATAGGTGTAGTCAATCATTCATGGTCACGTGATTATATTAGTCTATAATCTATCACATATATAGATAACACTGTATTTAGAGAGACAGAACCCTCTCCAGAACAAAACAAAATAGTTAGTTACCTGAGACACGGAAAAGGCTAAGATACTCAGTGAATTTTTTTTCTCAGTCTTTACTAGCAAGTGCAGCACTCACACAATTCAAGTCGCAGAAAGAAAAGGCAGTAACTGGGAGAATGAAGAACTGCCAACCGTAGGAGAAAATAAAGTTCTAGAATATCTCAGGACCCCAAAGGTACACAAGTCCTTGAGACCTGATGAGATACATCCTTGGGTCTTGAGGAAGTTGGTGGTTGCTAAGCCACTGTCCATTATACTGAGATGTGGTGGTCTGGTGAAGTTCCCACTGAAGGTAAAAGGGAAATATAACCTCATTTATTTAATAAGAGAGAAAAAGGGAGCACTAAGAAACAACAGATTAGTCAGTCTCACCTTGGTGCAGGCAAGATCATGGAGAAGATACTCCTGGAATCTATACTAAAACACCTGGAAAATAAGGGGATGATTTATGACAGCTGACATGTCTTCTCTAATCGCAATTTTTGTCCAACAAATTTGGTGGCTTTCTATGACAAGCTTACAGTCTTGTTGGATGAGGGAAGAGCAACAGATGTAATCTACCTGGATTTGTGTAAAGAGTTTGGCGCTTTCCTGGACAACATCCCCATCTCTATGGCATGGATTGGATGGACCACCAGTGGATAAGGAATTGACACTCAAAGCATTGAAGTCAAGAACTTGATGTCCAAGTGGAGACCAGTGATGAGTGGTGTCCCTCAGGGGTCAGTGTTGGGACTGGCATTGTTTAACATCCTTGCCAGTAGCATAGACAGTGAGATTCGATGCACTCTCAGCAAGTTTGCCCAAGACTCCAAGCTGTGTAGTGTGATCAGCATAGAGAAGGGAAGGGATGTCATGCAGAGAGACCTTGACAGGCTCTACAAGTGGGACCATGTGAACCTCGTGAAGTTTATCAAGACCAAGTGCGAGGTCTTGCATATTGTTCGGGATAATTCCAACTACAGATACAGGCTCGGAAGAGAATGGATTGAGAGCACCCCTGAGGAGAAGGACTTGGGAATATGAGTTGGGACTGACAACTGACGTGACTAGTAATGTGTGCTCACAGCTTGCAAAGACAACTATGCTCTGAGCCGTATCAAAAGCACAATGACCAGAATGTTGAGGGATTTGATTCTGCCCCTATACTCAACTCTCGAGACCTCATCTGGAGCATTGTATCCAGCTCTGACGCCCTCAACATAAGAAATATGTAAGTGGTGGAGGAAGTCCAGAGGAGTGCCTTGAATCATCTCTCCTATGAAGACGGGCTGAAAGAGTTGAGGCTGTTCAGTTTGCAGAAGAAAAGGCTCCTGGGAGGCCTGATTGAAGTCTTCCAGCACCTAAATGGGTCTTATAAGAGACTTAGGGGGAGGGCATATGATGATAGAACAAGGAGAAATGGCCTGAAAATGAGAGTACCTTTAGACCAGATATAAAGAGGACATCCTTTACAGTGAGGTTGGGGAAGCACTGAAACAGATTGTCCAGAGAAGCTATGGATGCTGCTTGACTGGATGCATTCAAAACTAGTTAGATGGGGCTTTGAGTCACTTGGCATAGTGGAAGGTGTCCCTGTCCATGACAGGAGGCTTGCAACTAGATAATCTTTAAGGTCCCTTACAACCCAAACTATTCTATCACTCTATAAATGCTCATTCTTTAAAAATCACCATAAAATATGACATTTTGAATGAGGTTCTAGCCTTGAAAGAGGGTGGTATAAATTTCCATGTATTAAAAGGAATTGCATACACTACACAGCTGTTGTACCTAATCCTTACAAGCAGTGAAGCTAATTAGCCTTGGCACAGCAACACACTGACATTGCTACGTTGCTTGGGTTCTGTCGGAGTAGCTCAGGTATCTCCACAGAACTCCACAGTTCAATGCAGGCATACACAACAGGAATCAAATTCTCACTTCCCATACTCCACTGCTTAGATAATGCCAACTCTGAAATCAAATAATGTCACTAATTAAAGGAGCAGTTTTAGCAGAAAGGAAAGTCATGCTAGCAGATTGCAGCTGGGTAGGGAGGGGAAGGAAATTAGGAGAACACAAACCTGAGAAATAAAATGTGAAAAAGAATATCCCAAAGTAATGCTTATCATTTTAAATTCTTGTTCTGTCATACAGCTTAATATAATAATTTAAACCAAAAAATATAAAATTTCAGTTAATATAGTAAATCCTGCAGCTACCATGAGGGTGAACAGCATTCCAGGTGATTGAAACAAAAGAGTCTTCATAATCTTAAATATTGCTTCTTATTAACAATTATTTATTCCTCTGAAACACAATGAAAAATTCCTTTTTCTTACATATCATTCACATCCTTTCTGAAACTTGGCCTCACTTTAGAATAAGCAATGAGAGAAAATTATACAGAAGCATGACAACTTTTTGTAATAAAAAAAATTAAATTATCAGCTACGCTTATATTAGATACTTTTATCTTTACCTATTTTATGCCTACACAACAGCTAAATATTTCTTCCAGTGATACTATCCCTGATAAATATTTGCAGTACTACCAATGTTTTAACTGGACTATGTAGTCTAGACATTTCCTGAACACGGTCTCTTAAGTTCCAAGCGCACATGGGTATGTTAATACTAAGCTTGAAAAATGAAGTTTTATTCCTCTCACCCCAAACCGAGTAGTGCATTTTTTTCTAGTATTCTATGTTGGTTTCAATGGCACATGGAAAATATTCAAACTGGGAGCAGTAACTCATTTAATTTTCCTTTACTCTAAGCAAGCAGGGTTTCAGCAAGTCTGACTGGCAATGTGCTGTCTGAATCCAATGCATAAGATGACTATGCCTAATTTGTCTCAAAAGATTTTTAAAACAGCTGCCAAGGCAACCTGAAAAGACTTTTGGCTTTTGAAGTCTCCTGTGGAGGGGGCAGGTACCAACAGCTGCAAATTACCACAGGCAAGCAATCCAATCCCACATTTAGGATTTGGTGCAATCTTGGACCATCAATAAATGATTCTTGGGCTGATAAAGGGCTCAGTTGAGCTCACCTGGTGTAAAGAAAATAGAAGTGGTAGAAGCAGATTGACACAAACCCTTCTGTTCCTACATTCTACATTATGTCCTGCTACAGCTCAGGGTTAATGGCTCGTACTGTCCTGGATCACGCTGAATGATGCCCCCTGGGTTACTGAGGAAAGGCCTTTGAATAATTCTGTGGCTGTTTATATATTAGATTGACACCGTAGGATCACTTGCAGAAGCTGGCTTTCTGATTTCCTCTTTGGTTCTGTATTTTGTCACCATAGGTAACATGGAAAAAAATGGAAGTTTTTCAGTGGAGGAGGTAATCAAAATTCCTCCCTGTCTTTTATCTTAATCTTCTTCCTTTCGGCCTGAATTCTTTTTGAATAATGTGTCACAGAGCTTCTGGCACCATTATACCTGCCCTTGTGTTACAACCAAAATACATAAAGCCCTTCAGGCAGTAATCAATTGTTTTCAGTTTGTGAAAGCAATCAGAAAATCTGGACTCACAACATAAAAATAATGGGAACGCTTAAGCAAAGCAAGTAATTTTAACATGACCCAGCTTCCACTTTAGTATCAGGAATTGTTAATGGAAAGAGGGAAAAAATCTAAACTGATTAAAATATGTGCTCTTGTAGGAGGAAGACCAACTGAAATAGACACCTTGGTTGAAGGTGCAATATCTATATAATTCTGTACTCTTGCATAGGAGGAAGTCATACCCCTGTCAACATTTTTTTTCATATTCTTACATCTCACAGTTTTTCACCAAAGTTGCTGCTAGTCAAGATCTGTTTTTAGAAAAATGTTTCTGTGTCAGAGCATGGTGGGGGAGATGCTTTTAAACTCTCTTTGTGTGTCTGTATGTGTCTGTTTGAAAGGCTGTTATCAGCATGTCAGGGTGTGTGGCTTTGGCGTCGTCTGGCTGTGAAGCTACACAATGCATCCTATGTAAGATTTGCAAGGTGATCTCGGTTTAAACCAAGCCCCTCATACCTACTATCAAGGTGACAAGTAGAGGGAATTTTCAACTAATGCATTATTTTCTCCCTGCAATTCAAACTCAGCATAGTATCAATGTACCAACTCAAGTTACTCCACTTCCCTTTTATCAAATATTTTAAAATTGAAAAGTGCTGAAGAATATTTCAAAATCATTTTCTTTGCCCAGAAACATGACAGCAACCAGAGTAATGGATATGGCCGTGCTAATAAATATTTGGTATGCGCTTAAGCTAAACACCTTAATATAAGTATGAGAAAACTATTTTCTTCTTCACTAAATCAAAATAAGAACAAGATAATCTCTTTAAAGAGGACATTTAGTTGTTTAATACTCTCACAGTCACACTTATTTGTGTACTTTGAGGTATATTTTGTGGAAGAGAATTTCAAGAGGCAGTTTAGCTGACTCTCTTCTTGTGTGGCCTTGTAATTTCTTTTAACTTGTGATCTGATGTTTGCAAAATTCACACATTCTGTAAACTGGCCAGACCTCATGCTCCCCCAAAAGGGAAGTTGAGGATGTGCATACCTTTGGTAAGAGGGTACGAATCCTCTCCCTCTGCTGTTGTGCTCAGATGAAATCTTTGGGGGAAAATATATTGTATCTATATATAAATACACTATATATAGCTATATACACACACATTAGGTATATACAAAATAGGTGGATCTTAATCTCTGATTATGGCAAATTCTGCCGAAAATGAAGCCCAATGCAAAACTCCAGGATTTTTTTATAAGACATTATTTTCTTACTTATCATGTCAGATGGATATTTTAAACTGTAACTCTGATATACTGACATCTCATGAAGCTGTTGCGGCTATATGTACACCAGCGAATTGAAATAATCAACAGAGTAACATCCATGCCATTTATAATGCCAACATAATTCCTCAGAATTTTATACTACAACACAATATAAGTCTTAGAAAATAATCCTGACTCAGGGAAGACTTTGCTGAAGCCATTTTGACCTGAATATGAATTCAGATTATGCCATGACATTTACCACCTGGGATAGGTAAAACATGGTCATGAGCTATTTTATTATCCTCTGTATATCATATATTTTCCATAGAGGACCATTTATTTAAATGTAGCCTATGATGTATGAGTTTTATGATTTGTAAATCTTAAATGAATGAATTTGTTTTATGATTTAGTTTCTTAAAAGTATAGCTTCCCCAGAAAGAGTTTAAGAATAAATTTTAATTTCAATAAAGAGAATTCTCACAGGAATTTTATTAGAGCTCTACTGAGTTTTATATTGTAAAAGCTTAAAATAGGGCATTTACTTTTGGCCTCAAATGGTGGATCTTGGTAAAAATATTATAGAGAAACTAAAAATGAAAATGAATTATTATTTTTGTCTCAGATTGAGTCAAAATTTTCCTTCTTTTATGTCATTTTCCTAACATAATTTCAATTGGATTTTGCTAAACATCCCAGTATCTTAAAACAAGTTTTTTTTATGAAAGTCTATCCAATCATTCATCATTATAAATCTCTCAAAGGACTTGCATGAAAAAATCTTGCTTTCCCCATCATTTAAAAATACCTCCTTAGATAACACAGTCTTCTGATTTGTGACTCTGGCTTAGTATCCAGGACAAATACTTAATCATGTAACTGACTAAAACTGTATGGAGTATCTCTGAATTTTAAAAGTATATCGATGTAGTCACATATGCATATAGAAAACATCCTGTTTTTACCAACTCCTTTGATTTTAAAATGTTAATGCAATGTTTTATTGACCTGAAACACAAATAAAAGACTGTGCGTGCCTCGTATGCTCTGTGCACACCTCATATCCTGTTCTTATGTATTGCTTTCTACAGTTCACATTCATTTAGAATTTAGTGTATTATAAATTATATTGAGAAAATAAATAGAACTGGTCAGTATCAAATGTATGATCTATGTGGTGTATCTGTGTATAAAGAAATGTTAAATCAAGCTCTGACAGCAATCATTTCAAGGCATCTGTGAACACTATTGTGTGTAGCAGACATAGCAAAATATGTTTTTTTTTCCTGAAAGCTCCTACTCTGACCTCTAGACCATGCTTTTGATAGAAAGTAAACAATTTCATTCTATATGAATATGAATAAAATTTTAGAATTTGAACAAATGATTCAAACTGAAGAAAATTCTACCTGTTTGTCAGCCTGGCATTTTTCCTGTGCAACTTACTCTTGCTTATAGATAACTTTATACTCAGAAATTAATATAGACTTAGCTGCTAACCATGCAAATATAACAACAATTCACTTATCTATTTATGGCATATGTATATGTATATATACATACATACATACATACATACATGTATATATGCATACATATAGGTATGCATACAAATATATACATATTTTTCACTTTAAAATTCTAATATAGTGTTTTACACTTGCATTAATAACCATTTAACATATCCCACAGCTGCTCTGCCTTTAAGATTTAACTCCATGTGAAGATTATTTTTGGCAAACATGGAGGAAAAAAGATAGAAATGTATATAACATACAGTCTGTTAGCAAAAATAACCTCCCATACTCTGATTTAAGACACATAAATAGTTAAACAAATTCAATTAGTAGGTTATTAAAAGTTAACAGAAGACATTTACCAAATGGATTGAACCAACAAAGAGATATGATCCTCTGTGATCCTGCATAAATTTAGGTGTCAGTACATTCTTCACTTCAGTCTGGAGAAAATGTAGGAAGGAAAGTAAATCCTAAATTTAGGATTTGTAATCAAAACTAAATCAATAAAAATCTTTAGGATCTCTAAATAACTTACAAATACCCAGGAAAAAAAGATACCTGAGCTACTGTGAAGTCTCTAAATATGCCAACTCAATGCTTAAAACAGATAAAAGAGGAAAGAGATTATAGAAATGGTTTTGGGGGAAAACCCTCATAATAAAAAAAGGTATCAGCAAGCTGCTGTTATCTCTGTCACTTTGCTTGTGTCTTGAATACCAGTTGTAGTTCATATCATCTCCTCTCTAGCAGCACTTCTTAGAAAAAAGGTAGAGAGAATTGTGACAAGGATGATCAAAGATGGTGTATAAAAGATGAACATAAAATCATTAAATATTCAAAAGGTTGAATAAGGAATATTTGCTCACAACTTCTGGCAACAAAGGACCAAAAAAGAAACCAAATGAAATATTCAAACACTGTTTACTACACAGATAATAATATCCTTTTTCATGAGTGTAGAACTCACAGACTCTGGATGACAACAAAGAAGTATAAATGGATAAGTGGTTCATTGTGAATGCAATACTTGCTCTCAGGAAACCTTTATTGTGCATTTCTAGAAGTGGCAAAAGCCTGCTTAGGAATTTTCCATGTCTACTTGCCTTCTGCTAAGTTCTTTAAATGTTTCCAGTGGACATATCAGATACAGACACTGAAGCAAATCATTCCCTCTCATAAGTCCTAATATGTGGGGATTTTTTCCATATGATTTTTAATAACCCAAAAATACACATCAGTGTTCTATGAAATAACCATTTGAGAAAGCACCATTGTCTTTCTGGTACATTTAATGCAGATGATTTCCTATAAGCATTGTCTTTTGAATTAATTTACCTTTGAATTAAAATAAAACAAAAACAAAAACAAAAACAAAAACAACAACAAAAACAACAACAACAACAAAAACAAACAAACAAAAAAATTGAATTTAAGTAAAAAAGCCATGTAACATTTTGGAAGACCAGCACATGGCATGTCTAAAGAAGTCAGTTAAAACTTATGTTCTACATCCAAGAAATGATGTCCGCCTTTTAAAATCAGAAATTCAGATGCAGATAAACTGCATGTAAAAAAAGACATGAGAAGGCAGTGTTTCAATAGGAAGTTATGTGAAGAAGTTTTGTCCAGTATTTTATTTCATTTTCTATTGATAGGTTTTTCAATAAATGTAATGAAATATAGAATTATTCAAATAAATTTGCATCAAGATTTCATCTAAGAGTTTAAAACTGAATCTTTCTTTTTTAATTTCTTTAGGAGGATGTCTTAAGGAAAAAAAATCCTCATGAATTAAATTCTTCCTGAAATTTGAAGTTAAAGGAGAGATGAGCATTAATATTATGCATGTGGAATTAATTTAAAAAATATTCTTAGTCTAAACAGGAATAGAAAAAGAAGGAAAACCCTGTTTCCCATTTCATGCAACCTAACCTTAGTTGATTATTTTTGGAGGATGGTGAGGGTCAATGGATAGGAAGCCTTTAGATAAGTGCTGTTTTAATTATGTCTGGAAAGGAGTTCTATGTAAAAGACTGCATGAATGGAGGAGGAAATTGTACTACTTGTTATGTTTATTGGTAGGAAAGTGACGATATTTTCACGAATGCAGAAAAATATCTCAAGAATTCCAGTGTATGCTAATGAAATAATAGAATTACTGCCACTAACTCACCATGAGATATGGTTGGAGACTATGAAAGTGATATCCTTTTGGCCTCCACTGTGAAATCACAGACCTCAGGTTATATGAATGATATCTTTTATTAAGAATGGATCCAATAATATGAAGTAACTAAGGAGAAGCCTACAGTTCTGTCAGCATTTGTCTATGCTTTGAGAAGTTTCTGCTGCCTTTCACCTTAAATAATCCATTATTTTAACATCACCTGCACTTCATTATATATAACCATGTCTGGCATTTAAAAAAAAACCAGCAAATATCTGTATGGTTGCATTATGAATCCAATTTTCTGCACCGTATATGGTTTAACTGCCATTTTAAATCACATTGGCCATAACCTTTGCAAGTATATTTTAGGGCCTAACATCCTGACCATGGCGCGGAAACCTAGGCTATTTCACAGTGAGGACAATAAATAAGACACATCTGGAAATCCAGACAAGTATCTTCAGTGTTCATTGGGATCAAGTCTTCTGTATCCATTTTCACACAGAGATCCTTATATGTGTACCTACTCACACACATCTGTTGTGGCTGTTAATCACTTTGCTACACCAGCTTTTAAATATCACAAAGAAAAGATTCATGTCATGATGTTATTACCACATTCTTCAAGAGGTGAAACATCAGGTGGGGCTGTTCAGCTTAGATTTCCAAATTTTCTACCTATCTTACCATGTAAACAACCTCTTACTTTTGAGTGCAGATAATCCTTTGTTTATTTAAACAAGTAAATGCTTCTGGGACAGCATTTTCATTGAAGGTGCAAACTTCTGACCTGGAAAGATGTTCACAAGCAATAACATTTGCCTTCATCTCACTTCTACCTCTATATAATTTTTAAAAGACTCAGCATTATTAATTGCTTCACTGAAATAAAGTAACTTGAAGAACTTGAATAGCAACAGAATAGTGACAGAATGTAGAGAGATGCTTCTCATTTCTGAAACAGATGAGTAGCAATGGAAGAAGTAAATCAGTAAAAAAATCAAAAACTAAATTAAAAAAATACTTTAATGACATGAGTAAGCTTTATAGAGTGTAGTTACTTGAAAACTAGTTCATTTGTATTTCAGCTCTGTAAAAGCATCCTGGGATTTTATTTCCATAGAAAATGCTATCTCTGAAATATCCTTTCACCCTCTGTTGAAATAAAAATTTAGCAAACTAAAATAGCCTTTGTGATTTCTCCCTAGCTGTTTTGTTGATTTTTTTTTTCTTCTAAAAAAGATTAAAATTACTATAGAGTTCTTTTTCAGAAAAAGAAGGACAGTTTGGAAAGTTTTTGACACCTCAAATTTACCTTCCTATGACCTAAATGTGTTAAATGTCAGACTATTTCTATAGGATTCATATTAGTAAGGAAACAGAGAGTTGTAAAAAAGGAACCCACATAAAAATTACAAGTACCTTTCTTAATTTTTATTTTTTGAGATACAATAGTAGAAAATTAAATGGAGATATGCTAATACCACTAGACAACAAATATAGTAGCCAAGGTTATCTGCTTTCATGTTACTTGTTCTATCCACTCAGTTAACGTAGAAAAATCAACCCAGACTAAAATTTTAGTGCAATTTATGAAAATACTGTGATATTGATTCTAACATGAATTATGACTATATTGTGGCCAGATGCAGAAGAGTTGAGACAAGTTTACATCTATATTGTGGCAAGTTTAGATTTTTTTTAATGTAGCTGTCTTTTGTAAAATCCAAATCTGTAGATGGTCCAGTGCCTCACTTAAGAAGAGAGTAGCATTTAAATAGAATTTTCATTTCTATTCAAATACAATAAAGTAAAAAATGACGTAACGTAAAAAATCATCAAAGAAAGTGTAACCCATTGATACATATACATATTTTATGCACACATATTTGTAAAAGTGCCAGAGATTGTATAATCACCCACAAAACCAGACACCAGTTTAGAAATCAATACCTTTCTTTCATCAGTTCTGTCAATATTCTGATATTTTGTGTACGTACATTCTACTATGGATGAGGTGAAAACCTTCATCTTAATATGTACTGAATCTTCATGGAGTCATTGCCACGAATAATTATTTATTCCCTGCTTTTAGCAACAATACATCCAGCTCCATTTTCATTAGAAGCCCATAACACCTCCACAGCAGCCAGAGCAGATGCCTGCAAGGAGGACAGAAATTGGGCAAGCCCTTAACTGATCCATTGATTGTGCTGATATGATTTAGTGGTGTGGTACAGAAGCTGTCCAAGAGCACACAACTGCAGCCAGCCCTCCTCAGGATGACACTGAGGGCTCTGCAGACTGCACTTGGTGTCACTTCCCAGCCGGACAGTTAATATCAACATGAGTTTGCCTGTGTTTAATAGTAATTACAAAGAAGTCATGCATTGCTCTTTAAAGGTCAGACCTGTTTTTCTCTCCAGTCATTGTGGTACTGCTGAATGTCTTTCACTTTTACTGACAAGGAGTGGAAATGAAACAAGTCTGTGTAAGTAACTGTAGAAGAAAACAGTGTCATTAAGGTTTTCCAGTTTTTCTTCTTGAAAGACCTGTGCACCAATACAATCAGCTAAATACAAAAAAATATAAAGGAAGGAAAACACCAACCTAATATCTCAGATTTAAACCAGGCACTCACAGGAACCCAATGAGAATTAATTGGGTAAAGAAAACTCCAGATATTCAGGTCTCCTCCATTTCATTCTGCCACATTCCCTTTCAGGAACATTTATCTTTATTTTGCTGTGGACACACAGGTAGGAAACAAGAAATTACATTAATTTGATCCACTAAACTCTGAAAATATTTAATGATGGAAGCCCTTCTTAGATTGCTGGAAACAAGCTACATAGGGTATTATGTTTAGTATTTAATACAAGAATAAAAAAATAATTTTCACATTTTAAGATTGGCTTCCCTATTTTATTTTAAAGTTTTAATGTTCTGTATTACTGGTCTTGAACACATATGTACGAGAGACATGCTTTATTTTTAGATTTTAAAATTAAATAGCAAATTTATTTTTTAATAAAACAGTTCCATACGCAAGGGTTTATACTTGCTCATTTGCTTTAAATATTACTGGCTCTTATTTAGGGTTAGATGGCTGCTTTTAATGTTATCAATTTCAGTTAAATACTATAAAAAATTTTATATATATATATATATATACACATATATGGGGGGTTTTGTTTGTTTTTCTTTCTTTCTT